>QNQO01002586.1:0-103822 GCA_003290165.1 Berberis thunbergii | reverse complement strand
CATTGTAAATTTTTTTCATACTCATCCATGGGGGCAAGTTATAAGGAACAACAACAACGGGCCAGGTGCTGTGAGTAGAGCTCATATTATCGGACATTGATATGATTCGTCGTACTAGTGACATGTGCCCTTGCAAACTCAATGAAGCTCTCGATCCCATTTAAATATTCATCACAACATTTGTCCTGATTTTGTATCCACTGTCTTTCCATTACGCCTGTTTTCAGTTTATAAACAAAACATGAGAATTCAAGAGAGTTAGCGACACTAATGCGATTAGGTTTCAATGTGGAAAAATTTCCGGCAGCATCTCAATTACAGTTCTTCAAGTGGATGATGTAGATATTATTAATTAATAAATATCTAGTATGCACTCGAAAAACAATGTGAGACACTCCAAAAAATCCACACGATAGCAACCTAATTTCATGAAATTTCAAAAAAAAAAAATTAGCAATTTCCTCACCATTCTCCAAGTGAAAGAGAGACGATTGGAGGTGTGGCCGGCGCCGACGAAGCAGAGAGAGGATGAAGCCTAATTAACTACTGGAAGCTTGGAGTATATAGTGAGAGAAATCAATCGAGCAGAGAAAAAGAACAAAACGAGAGGAGAAAATAGTGAAAAATGCAGATCTATTATTCTAAATTCATGAAGAAGATGAACATGTCAGAGGTTGTGCGACGACACAGTTCGTCGCCCTGAGATGTTTTAGGCGATGAACCTGCTCGCTTTAAGCGACGATTGCTTTTCTTGAATACTTTATGCAACAAAGGTTTTCCAGTTCGTTGCATAAAATATATTTAGGCGATGACAAATTTTGTCGCCCTAGGATGTTCAAGTTGGGTCGTTCAAAGTGGGCAACACACAGCCATAGGTATTTTAGGGCGACAAAATATTTGGGTTTAAAACGACAATACTTTGTCGCATATTATTTATGCAACGAAAGGCTTCCAGTTTGTCGAGTAAGATATATTTAGGCGATGAAAAAGTTTGTCTCTCGAGGATGTTCAAGTTGGTCGTTCAAAGTAGTCGACACATAGCTCTAGGTATTTTAGGGTGACAAAATATTTGGTTTTAAGTGACGACACGTTGACGCATATTAGTTATGCGAGGAAGTCTTCAAGTTCGTCGTGTAAGAGGTTTTTAAGCGACGAAACAGTACGTCGCGTTAAATAGTTAACTATTTTTTGTACTAGCGTGACGATATTAAATATGTCATCACGCAAAGTTAATTTTGAGCAACAAAACTTGGCTCGTCGCGCTACGAGTCGTCGCAAAATGGGATTTTTTTAGTAGTGAACAAACATTCTTGAGAGGAACATAAAGTTTGACTAGCTTAGTCCTGGTCGACAGGATATCATGATTGGTTTTCCAAAGAAGCTGAAGAGAATTGGCTGTGCTTTAATGCACCAGATATCTCTAACCAGGGTCGGGGGAAGAAAGAGAACAGTCTGAGCCGATGTGGAGCTACCGTTGAGGTTTTTAAAGAAAGCCTTGTTAGCACTTCAGACCAAAAAAATTGTCATTCTTGTCTTGTAACCAAATAAGGTTATCAGGATCCGAAGTATGTCTGACCTGGATATTCAGAATATCATTGATGAATCGGATCATGAAACAAGGATTGAAGAAGAGAAACATTCCAAAGACCATATTGATTGAATTACCAATCCAGAGATCCGACATAGATTGTGACATGATTGTAGAATTAGGTCAGGCCTACCAGAATCAGTTCAAATATGATATTGTTCCCTGAGAGAATCTGCCAAAGCAGATGTTTCTTCATTCCAGTTAGAGAGGTGATATTGCCTCTTCAAGCAAAAATGCTACAAATGACTGCTTAGCAACTTGGGTTAGACTTCTGCTCGAGAAATAAATTGCTTTCATTTGCAAACTGCGGGTGTTTGCAAGCGCTGAGAGCATATTCCAGATATTTTAGCCATGAGAACTAGGTTTTGGTTCTGGAAAGTTAAATGTTGAGGCCACCAAGAGCCTGTGGTAACATAGTCATCTGCCATGTGCAAGTATGTTTAGACTTGCTGTCATTTGCACCATTCCCACCTGAAATCTCGTGCAAGGTTGTCCAGTTTAGTTGTGATTGAGACTGGAAGTGGAAAGGTTTGCATGGTGTAAATGAGAATAGAGTTCAAAACCGTTTTGATAAGAATCGCTTTCAGCTTGTGACAAGACTTTATCTTTCCAACTAGAAGATTGGAGTGGACTTTATCGATCAGGAACTAAATCTGTTGCTTTCTTCTTAGAAAGAAGAAGAGGGAAACCTAGATATTTATCCTTAGGGTTATACTTCACGGATCCCAAAATTCTAAGGAATCATCTTAGTAGTCTATGGTGAACATTGGAACTGAAGTAAACTTACGATTTGTCGTAGTTGATAGCTTGCCCAAAAGCCGTGGTATAGTCGAGAAAAATGTGTTTGATGGAATGAGCTTCTTCCAATGAGGCTTTACAGAAAATCATCAAATCATCTGCATAGAGCAGATGGCTGATAGAGAAATATTTCCTGCGAATTTGAATACCTTTGATTAGGCCCTCGCTATTTTCTTTATCAAGTAAACGCGAAAGAGCTTCCGCAATCAGAATGAAGAAATATGGTGACAAAGGATCACCTTGTCTGAAGCCTCTGGTCGAGATAATAGTATCTAAAGGAGTCCCGTTGAGAAAGACTCTGAGTGATGTTATCGAGACACATTGCCTCAATCACTTGATCCATCTTCAGAAAAGCCAAGTTGATAAATGATTTGAAGATCGAATGACCATTCGATCTATCATAAGCTTTGGCCATGTCAATTTTGATCGCCATCAACCTTGTTTCTTTCGGTAATTGTGCTTCATTTGGAAAAAGATTTCATGAGCCAAACTTATATTATTCATGATGGACCTACTTTTAAGAAAATCCCCTTGATTAGGAAATGATTTGATCAAGGAGAGGTTTCAAACGGTATATAAGAATCTTAGATATAACCTTGTAAATCATGTTGCATAAACCTATCTGCTTAAAATTGTCAGAAGTGACAGAGTTATGGATCTTGGGGATAAGGGCGATGAAGGTTTTGTTAATCTTGGGATCCATAAGTCTGGTGCTAAAGATGGTTTGAACCACCTCGATGATATCTTGCCTGACCACCTCCCAGTAATGTTTGAAGAAGAAGCCCGGAGCTTTGTGGCTACCCATGTCAAAAATAATATTTTTATTTGTTTTTTTGTAGGGATGGTGAGATGAAATTCATTATATTCTGGAGAGATCATAGGGGGGAAGAGGGAAATGATATCCGGGCGATGAACATGAACTAGAGATTGGAAAAGGTTCTTGAAGTAGGTATTGAGAGTGTTACCAATCCCCTGGTGTTTCGAATGCCAAACATTTGTATCATCATTCAGAAGAAGGATAAGATTTAGTTTATAGCACAGTAGAGTTGAGAGATGAAAAAACTTGGTGTTCCTATCGCCAGGAAAGCCTGACTTGTTTCTCTAGAAAAGTTCATCCCGGTGATATAGTTCTGAAAGCCTATTTTCAAAGAAAGATAACATCAGCATTAACCGCAGAGGGAGGAGCATTCTGAAGCCTGTCAAGGGTTGACATGGTTTCATTGATATTTAACCGAATATTCTTGAATTCATATTTATTCCATCTAGAAAGGCGATAACTGAGTTTTTTTTGTTTTAATGTTAAAATTATGTTGTGGCTGAGCATGTTGCCTGGGGGCCCAAGATTGAGGCACTGACCTCATGACATCTAGGGTCCTTAGCCCACATTTGTAAGAATTTGAAAGGTTTAGGCCCATTGTTCGCTCGAGAAATCGGTTGCAAGGAAATAGCTCGATAATCCGAGAAGGGTGTGCGAATAGTCTGAGCTAAAGCAGATGGAAAAAGTTGCATCCAGTCAGTTGAAACTATACTCTATCTAATTTGGCTTTAATACTGTTCCTATCCTTATGTTTATTATTCTAAGAAAAGTTAGAGCCATTAAGAAAAAAAGTCCATTAGGTCAAATTTTTCCAAAAAAGAGCGAAGGTGACTGAAATTGTAGTTTCTAGGTTTTTGCCACCTAATTTATCTTAAGGGTGCAGGAGTGCATTAACATCACCAATAATTAGTTCAGGAAGGGGTTGTAGATCATACAATTGGGTCAAGTTATTCCAGAAAGTATTTCTAAGAGAAAGATTTGGTTCGCCATAAACAAACAAAGAAGACCAAGTATCATGAACAAGATAATTAGTAATAGTGCAACTAAAATAGTATTTACACGACGAGAGGATGGTAAGATGAATACATTTTTCCATAACAGTGCAATGCCACTTGAAAGTCTATTAGCTGCATCTGAGACTCTGTGTCTCAAGCCGAGTCTCCGACGTATGCGATCCATGGAAGAATAGGGGCTTTGGTTCTGACAAAAAAAAGATATCTAGATTGGACTTATGGGAGAAGGTCTTTAAATTTCAGAACGCTTTGGCAGACCCGATGCCCCTGGTGTTCCAAGAGAAAATCATGAGAACTTGGGCGACCCTTCTACGGTTGTCGCCATTATTTGAGCATCCTCAAAAGAAAGTGTTGAGCAACTTGGTGTAATGATCTGATGGCTCTGTGATAGGAATAAAATTTATGTGCTCCTCTAATAGAATTGACGCCAATCACTCCTAATTTCATCATTTGTAGTAGTCATAATTCCCTGTGCATCCTTTGTTGGTTCTTTGAAATGAACTATCATGAAGAGAGCCGGTAGATTAAAAGTTTGTCTTCAAGATTTTTAGCATTGTAATGGCCCAATCCGGAGAACAAAATTTAGCATTAGGGTTGCATCCTTCTTTTAGCACAACCATCATTGCCCGTATTTTTAGGAAGAGATTGAAAAAACCCAAATTTTGAATTTGGAGCTGCCTCAAACTTGGCCTCCTGCCTTTATTGAGTACCCCTCATATCAGATGCTGATTATCATCCTTATTTTTGGCTTTCCCCCGCTAATCAGTCATAAGTTCCCACCAAAAAAATGACTCTGTCGTAAAGCTCTTTGCCTAGCTGGGCCCTATTGAAAAGAAATAGAGGCTGATTTGATGTGACGTTAACGACAAGTTGTTGAATACCCGTTTGAACGGCCGTTAGAGAAATCGTTAACTGCATAAATAGAAACTGACTTGCCATTATAATCACCTGTAGATAAGTAACTGCACTCTGCTCTGTCGTTAAAACATCTGTTAATTGAAACGGAACTGCTTAACCGGTTCTTTAGTAACCGATAACGTCATAACGGACGTTAAGAAGAGGAACTATTGAACCATTACGTTATTATGCACGTGCTTCGTTGATGTCAGTCCTGCCGTTTCCCTCATTAGAGCTTGTGCGTTGAATGATTTCGTGAGTGTGCTGCTCGAGGTAAGGCCGTGAAATTAAGCTTCATCAGTGCTTGTTGAATAGGATCCTGTAACTCCAGCCAGACCTTGTATCTCCGACCATTTGTATTAAAAAAATCAGGAGATGATGCTTTCATGTGAGCATCCAACAAGGAGAATGAAATGAATATCTGGTTAACATGGCAACTGATTATGAGCTTAATATCCGATCTCTGATTGACTCGTTGAGATCCGCTGCATATAGTTTTGTAGGTATAAATGAGATACTCTTCCTTATGGTCTGAATGAAGTCTGAGAATTGATGTGTTTGCCGAGGAAAATATGGCACACTGATCTAATGAGATTCCGATTGGGGGGAGGGGTACCACTAAGACCAAAGGATGACATTAATAATGAGAAATGGCAGAGATGTTCTTAACAAATATAGTAGCATATACCATATTTGAAAGTTACAATGGTGTAGGGTTGGGGTTGGTGTTGAGGATGATGGGGGTGTAGGGATATTGTTATTACTGGTGTGTGTGTGTGTGTAGGAGTGACTATTCACGGTGAAAGACGATGGTAAAGGGAAAGCGGCTAGTTTGGGTAAGGGGCCAGAAACTAAAAATGGAATTGTACAATGCCAGAAATCTGCGAAACAAACACGAGAAACAGTAAAATCAGCTAAATAAAATTCAGGTAGTTTGCACCATGGAGAAAAGGGTAAAAGATGGAAAGAGGTGTGAGAATATTATTGATCCAGAGAAAAAACCTAATGGTTGCACGATGATAGTGTGATAGAAAGATAGAGCTCAGTTCGAATTTACTGATAAATAAAACTCAAAACAACTGAAAAACTCTATTAATCTTAGAGCCAACACCTAAAACTCCATAAAAATCTCTCATCGGAAATCTCTCAAAAAGTATTTTTGTATAGAAAAGTTATTTGATCGTTAGAGAATGGATGAATGTTAACATGTACCATTCAACACTCACTGGGACCCCAAAAGGCATCCCAATCCCAGATGGCAAACCCAACCTAAACGAAGGAGATCTATCTCTCTCATAATAAATAAATAATAACATTCACTGAATTAAAGAGTCAAGTGTACTTTTACAAAAGCAAGGAATGGATTCAAAATTTAGAAGACCATATTGTCTAAATCCCCTAGGAAATTCTAATTGACAAGGAAACCGGCGAGGGAGGGGGTGGAACCCTCCATTCCCCTTGTGATGCGCTCGTGCACACATCTCGAGGGGAATGGAGGGCTCCACCCCCTCCCTCGCCCGTTTCATCGCCAATTAGACATACCCCATCATCCATGAGGCAGAAACCCAACAATGTCCTTGGATGCATAGAGAACACCTACGGATACGTAATAACTTAGGCTGTGTGCATAAAAATAAAAGTAGATATACAATACATAATCGAAGTTTCCACACTCATCCTTGTTTATTAGTTATAAACAAAGATTCGAAAGTTCAACTCAAGAACAATCATTGGAAGTAAATAATTTACAAGCTCTATTTTTCCAACCACTACATATGACTATATACATAGGAATTGCCTTGGCTACGTTGACCAAGGGGAACCAGTCTACATATGAAAATTGATGCATTTGATTTTTGCTCCTTGCTTGGACCTAATTTTGCTGACCTGCTGATCTGCACAAGTAACGCACATGATCCACAAACCATCGTTGTGGTGGCCGATGACACTCCGATGCTAAAGTCAGACAATGAATTGAAGAAGGTGTAACGTTGTAAACATGGAATTTGTAGTGTAGCTTAATTTACCAACCTCGTGTATTATTTATAGTGCAGGAGTTCTGGTTCTACCGGTCATCGACGGCGTAGTTTAGGAAGGAGACATTCGTGGAAATCATTATCTAATTAGGAGTTGTGTTGTATGAGGGAAGTTTCTTGTTAGCCTTGTGCTCCTAGATACGTGAGAGATAGTTCTCAATCCAAAAGCAATCCGTAAAAGGAAGTTCCCTGCGTGGAATGTACTCTGGTATTTGTTTTCAAGTTGGAAGTAGAGAGTTGTTGTAGTTGCTCGTCCAAAGCTAATCCTCAAGATATTTGCCTTAGTATGACTTACGGGTATTGAGGATAGCTATGAGAGTGTGGGCCCAGCAAACTGTAAGACTTCAAGTCCGTCTGGCGGGCTGGATCAGGCGGACTTAGAACCGTTTGGGCCGGATCAGTATTGGGCTGACGCTGTGACTTGTAATTCCTCGAGATCATCATGACACATGTATGGCTCATGGATGTGACTGTTTTTATGTATCATTAGTTACTTCCCTCGAGTTAGTGAGCTGTCACATCGGTTCACTAAGTCATCTCTTTGAAAACATACGCCGCTCATGATGATGATTGAGTCTGAGTCGCTGCTTGAGCCGCGCGCTGCATTAATCGAACGTGTGTCAATTCAGTGAAAAAGAGGCGGAAATCTAATCCCTATTTAAGTCATCCGTAGTGTAGAGTCTAACTCTTCTATTTTCCTTGCTTTCAAAGTTACCGCTCCGCTCATCTTCTGATTAGAAAGGATTATTCATCTTCATCATGGCACAACACTATAAGAAAAATGCTCATTAATAGTGTTTCAAAAACACTATGGTAAGATACCATATCGTTTTAGAAAACGCTATGTCTGCCGAAGCTATAATAGATACAGGGTCTATTATAGCGTTTTAAAAACGTTATTGTAAGTTGACTATTATAGAGCTATAGTAAGTCTATTATAGCGTTTTAAAAATGCTATTGTAAGTTGACTATTAATAGCATTTCTGAAACGCTATAGTAACAGTATTAATAGCGTTTCTGAAACGCTATAGTAAGTCTATTAAAATGCTATTGTAAGTTGACTATTTATAACATTTCTGAAACACTCTAGTAACAATATTTATAGCATTTTTGAAATGATATAGTAAGTCTATTATAGCATTTTAATAACGCTATTGTAAGTTGACTATTTAACAAATGCTATTTCAGAAACACTATTGTATGCCTCGCATTGTGAAATCAGAGTAGTCTTGGGTCTTGTTTGTCTAGTGACTCCATAGGTAAAAAGAAAAGACAGAAAATAGAAGAAAACAAAAGGGGATCATGAGCACCCTTTAGTTATATTAATTAAAAACCAGTTTTGCTGCAACAATATGATACATGTAATCTCTAATACATCACTGCACTGATCCAAACACCCAAACACCGTATCATTGAGCATTACATAGAAGGAGCCACAATCCTCCACACCACCTAACCAAACAAAGATTGGACAAAATGCAGAAAGCTAAAGATCATCCCTGAAGGACTCTGAACGAATTGGCAACTTGTAGATCCATGTAAAAGCTTTATCATGCTGAAATTATCTTTCAAGTAATCAGCTAAGACTTGGATTTCTTGGAATTTTTTGATGAGGGCTCGCCAGGTTTCGCAATGTAGTTTCCTACATTAATATTCTCAACTGCCCTCTTAAACTCAAATGCCTTTGCCTTTTTCTGTAACCAATGAAATTAACAGTAAGCATGCAGAAAGAAATGACTTTTATAACATAAAATAGATTTCTTTGGTTTTACAAGACTACATTATACAGTTTTAAGCAACCTAAAAGGCTAAAATGCACATTTGCAATGCAACCCGCTGTAGCAATACACAACAACTACGCCTCCATGAAGCAGTGATTTTGGATGTAAACATTAAAAAGGCAACAGAACACTGCTACTTTGATGGAGGGGTTCAAGCGTGTGCCTGCCAGATAGTTATACTAATACCAAGCTACTAACCTTATTGATGAGTATTTCTCATAGATTGCAATTGTTTCAAACTTCCATTCAGAAACCACATTAACAGCAAGAAAAGGCATTTAAAGTTTAAATACAAAAGGGATACATACCACAACTTTAGTCTTAGGAACATAGCTAGATTGCTGTAAATAAGGATT
Source organism: Berberis thunbergii (assembly GCA_003290165.1). Taxonomy (NCBI): domain Eukaryota; kingdom Viridiplantae; phylum Streptophyta; class Magnoliopsida; order Ranunculales; family Berberidaceae; genus Berberis; species Berberis thunbergii. The sequence continues at coordinate 94,536 of QNQO01002586.1, read as the reverse complement.
TGTGGTGTTGTAAAAGCGCATCATCTTTGTAGTTTAAAGGTCTAGAAAGTCAAAATTCCAAAGGCAACGATGCCATTACACCAGACTGGTGATGTGGCTCAAAACAGAGTTGAACACTGAATAAACTGAAATGGTCCTTAAACATGTATCCTGACGAATGTATGATATACCTATCAAGTAGGAGCCAACCTTCACCAATTTTGGCGTCTACATCGCCTATCTCGTTTTCAAGCTTTTGGAGCATAGCAACAAAGCTTTTGAAGCATAGAAGCAACCTGAAATAAGAATCCAAAGATGAGATGATGAGTCCATAAAAAACACAATTATGTAAACAGAAACAAGTGTACTAGAATGCAGAAAAGAACCTTGCATATGCCAAATTATATTATTTCTATACTAAACTAAACTTGGAGCACAGTCGTAATAGATCTATATTAGAGTTTAATTGTGATGTGTATGAGAGCATAGTAATAAAATTTAGGCAATCACATGTATCATATTGTGAGCATGTCTTAACTAAAACCAAACTATAGCTTCAACTGACACGGTGGACTAAAATTTGGACTCACCAAATATAAACCTACCATAACAAGATGGGATAACACTAACTCAACCCACCCAAGTTGTCGCCAACATATGACAACTACACTAAACTTAGAGTTTTGAGAATGTATGAAGGTTTAAAATAGAAAACAAAATCTACAATGACAATAAGAGCAAATGATGCTCTCAATGATATCACGAGTGACATCCACGCAGGTGGTTCAATAGATATGAATAAACCCACATGCCCAAATTAGTCACAAAAAGAGGTGCCAGACTACATGTCGATTCAGTAAACCTCCCATGCCCTTCGTTGCTCTTTGTCTAAAATAAAAAGTTTTTTCATCTCCTCAAAATTTTCAGCATATGATTTATATGTGACCCTTATTGATTATTGAATGCAAAGTTTACAAATTCATGCCATATTGTTTTGACGTAGGCCAGTAAATCATGCCAAGGCACTCTCTATGCTTAAATGCCTACAAAATTTTCTTATGACCAACTTATAGGCAAGGAGGGTAACAACGCAGCAAAAGTTTTCTGATAATTGTTGAACAGTCTTTTGAAGTGAGTTTCCTTTTTCCACACTAGCCATTGCTATCCTCAAGGGATCACCTGGTAATTTTACAAAGTAAACAAAGTTGAGAAACTTCAAAGTATTTGAAAATAAAAATTATTAAAAAAAGCAAAAATTAAAAGAGATGTGAAAAAGAAGCTTCAACATGCTCTGTCTCCTCCTATGCACATACCATAGTTGTAAGGAGAAGTTCATGGTTTATAACAGTGAAATTTCTTTCTCACGTTTTTATAATTTATGAAAACTGAAACCACACTTATTGAAATCAAGACATGATTGAAACAAAACCCCTGAAGTACCAGAGTGGGGATATAATTCTAAACGCGTCCTGAAATAACATACAGAGGCTATAGGGAATAACTGTGGTACACCCTTCTGTATGGGAAAGTAAACCAATATGTAATCAAGATAAATAAGAAAAACTTACCAATACAAGAGTGAGTAGGGCTATAGAGGAACGGCAGAGATAAAGTTGTTCCATTTTATCAACCTCTTTTCCACCTTTTTTTTTTTCAAATTTTAATGATTTCCTTTTATTTTTTCCAAAAGGACTTTATGTGCTACATACTATTTCTTATATTTTTTCTTCTTCCTAAAACATTTCCATGAAGATGGAAGCTATTACCAAGTAAACACCACAGTGAAAATTGATTGTCATAAGGAAGAATCAGTCCTCGTTTCTTGGTCTGATCAGCTGTTGTAGCTATTGCTTCTATCCTTACAGAGTTATTCCCACCTTTCTTTCTGGATCAGACCAAGAAACAAGTCCAGACACCGATGGTATATAATCTTGTCCAGACATGGTAATTCACCATGCACTACACCAAAAGGTCGTTTTAGCTACACGTAGATGGCCACGGTTCTTAGCTGTGGGTTCATTTGCCACGGCTAATAACCGTGGCTATAATGGCCAACGGGCTAAAACTGTGGGCACAAACGTGTTTTAAACTGCCAACGGCTTAAAACCGTTGCAATAATCACCACCCCATGGCCACAGATTAAAATCGTGGGTTCATTTGCCAAGGCTAAAAACCGTGGCTATAATGGCCAACTGGCTAAACCGTGGGCACAAACGTGTTTTGAACCGCCAATGGTTTAAAACCGTGGCTAAACACATGTGTTTTGCACGTGTGTATGTGTGGAAACCGTTTCGCGCTCTGCCTCCAAAACTTTCGCGCTTTAAATTTGGCGAAAAAAATTATATGCTTCTTATGCTTCAAACTCTGCAGAGGTCTCTCTCTCACTGTCAGCGAAGAAGGTTCGTTTTTCTCTCTATCTTCTATCATACGAGATCTCAAGTGACCGAACAGTCAAGTAGTTCTGAACAACAAAGTAGGTTTTTGATAATTTAGGCAAAATTAGACACAGATGGTTTTGTGAATTGTCAGATCTAGGGCTTGTTCTGGTTTTCAAACTCTGCGTAAGTCGAAATTTCGAAACTTGTTCGTTGTTTAATGAGATCTTTTGATGATGGCGTTCTGTTTTTGGTGATATCTGACTTGAAAGCTATCCTAATTTCAGATCTAAGCGTTTGGGGGATGAAAGTTGAGACCAACTTTTCATTCAACTTGTTTTCAAGCTAAGGTGAGTTGGAATTCAATGTACCCATTTGATTTAGGGTTTAAATTTTGTGTTTTTTTGACATGGTGTTTATATTTGTTTGAATTTTGTAGATATGATTTTCGTTGATTGTGTGTTAGTAATCTTAACATGTATAGTTTAATGCCCGTACCCAAACTCACAAGATTTGCCTCCCTCCCTTCTTTTTTTGTGTTATGTTATTGTTGTTGTTTGTCTCTGTTTATTCTTCTTATTTTAGAGAGTAGCTGTAGGGTTTTACTGTATATCGATGTATAAGTAATGAGCAACATATATATATGAATGGATTCATCAAAATTCCTACTAAGACACCGTTGACGTGATTAGGAAATTTAAAATCCATTAAATTTGTGTATAGATAATCCTGTTTCCATAACCTCCCTCCAAAATCAGCCGCTTTGGAAATTTCTAACTTCATTAATTTAGGTATACCTTTTTGCTTGCAGCTTATTATGGATGTGAACATAGCTGTTGCAGTTGAAGCTATACAAGCTATTGGGAATCTTGCTAGGGGACTGAGAAATAATTTTTCTGGAGGCTCACGGTTTCTCTTACCAGTTTTGCTTATAAGTAAAGTGAAACATGCTCTATTTATTATGTAATAGGATTATTTATAATATTGCAGTGGTTTCCCTGATTATCTTTTAGTTAAAATCTATGAAATGCTAGTTTTGAGGTTTTAACTGAACATAATCATGTGCAGTGATACTGAATTGTTACTTCACTAGATAGGATTGGCTCACAGTATCTTTTATCTTATGAATAGGAAAAATTGAAAGAAAAAAAACCAACTGTTACAGATGCTCTTACTCACACTCTCCAAGCTGTGCATAAGGCTGGGTGCTTAACACTCATTGATGTTATTGAAGGCAAGTTTTTTCTTCATTCCATCACTATCTCCAATAGTGCGCATGGTATTTCTGGTTGGGCTCAATCTCACCTAAAGTAATGAGTTTTGTTATTCTTAGACTAATGGACACACAAGAAAATCTTTGCTTCTATTAACAGAATATTCCTCTTTTCTTCTCTCTTCTGGGACCTTTTGAAAGCTACTAGATTTTTATGTTGTGGGGGTAGCTAACTGGATGGTACACAACTTGGTTGCTAATCTAAAAAACATCTCATCCCATGGGCATTAGTGAACATTTTTCATTTTTCACTCGGTACTTAGTTGGAGTGTCACTTTATTTATTTCTTATTATTATTGTTATAGCAGTTTAATCATATCAAGTTTTTTCATTTTCTTTGTGTTGTCAAGGGGTAAATGTTAGTTAGAAAAGCTAAAGGGTGATACTCTTCTAAGGTTTCCCACCAACAAACTATTGCTGTAGAATGACTTTAAAGTATTTTTTTAGTGGCTTGTTTTGGAGACATTATTTATAGCCAAATGCATGTTTAAGCTTTCTCAAGTTCTGTTTACCTGGAATCAATGGAATTATTACCCCCTACCATGTTGATTGGTGAACCTTCAATGCGTCAGACCAAACAAAACTAATGGTTTTCATTACTGTTCTGTTTCTGAAATAGGAAGAGCTTTTCAGGCCTGTATTTGGTTATATTCTGAAATAGAATGAGTTGTTTTCTTGTATTGGGTTTCATTGATTTGCTCTATTTTTGTGTGTGGGTGTTGCAGTAAGAGATTGATCAAGCTTGTGTTATGTTTTCTTGTGTGTCGTTTTGATGTTAATATGCAGGGTTTTGACATTAACTAAAAGTGTCTCGTTTCTGGCCAACGTGTCTGACAATTAGTATCCATGTTGTTGTTATCTAACTTATTGACAACTGTTCTTGGATAAAGCTCTTGATCTAATTTTATTGTAGTATTTACCAAATAGTTGAACAATTAGTATCCATGCTTCAGGGTTAATCTTGAAATCCTTCAGTCGAACTACAATGTGCCATCTGCTGGAACTGTTTTACTGCTATTCAAGATTTACACAAAAGATTGAATTTTGTAGGCAATTTCTACATAAGTTACTGAGAAGCTACCCACAACATTGATGCATGCACGAGCCATTGTTGCCGGCTCAAGACATTAAGAATTGGAGCTGCTCTGTCTAGTTTTTTTTCGGTGCTACAATACACTGGACAACACGCTCTATTTTGACAGAGTAGTCTGTCCTGATGCACTCTGTTGCTTTTTTTTTCTTATGCTGTTAGTTTTTTCTTTTTCTGCTGTTTGTGATTTCTCATATTCTAATCCATGTTCTTCCACATGACCTGCCTTGCAAAACAAAAAGTGAAAACTTTTCTAAACTTCTTAGGAGGTAATGTTGTTAAAGAATATATTTTAATTTGATGGTACTCGTACACTCCATGTCCAATGCATTAAATTAAATATTTTCATTGAATTATACTATATTGTAAGTGCAATGCATTAAATTAGGAAAATGTTGCAATTCTTTAAACTTGTGTTTAGCTTTTGGCTTTACTCTGTTGAGATTATTATCTTTCGAAAATGCAATACAAGAGATTCTTTTGGCTTTTCATATACATGTTTAGAGAATGCATCTGAATGAAAATGCAATACAAGAGATTCATGACTGAAATCACCCCATGTTTGGCGGGGTATTACTATTAATATTAGAACAATATAAATAACCAGAAACTAATGTTATTACAGGAGTGTGTCTGGTTGTCTATTGCTATTAAGTTTAGACATGCTATCTACAGTAACAGAAAAGGCCAGTTAGATTTTGACTAATTGATGCCCTTTAATTTCATTGCAGGAAATCTTGTTCAATGAGGACCACCCTCTTCTTTTGAATTTATCATTTTCAGTTAGTCTAAGCCTTCTGCCGGTTATGCTATCTGTAAAAACAACAGGTTGCAGAATAAAAAGTTCGGGTCTTCCCATTGAAGAAGCTGGAGATGTGCAACATAGCAGTGAGAACTTTTACCAAGCTTACCTAGTTTACTCCAACTTACTACAACTTTCTTATGATCAGTAGTACTAAGATTCGATTTGCCTGCATTCAGAAATTATAATGATGTATGATTTTACATTTTCTTCTGTATTTTATAAAGCATTTTGAGCTTCGCTGATGGTCCGGCAAGGCTTGTTTTTAACTGCATTTTTTGGGTAAAAGAACATATAACATAATATTATTTCTAGGACCTGATAATGGATGTTGATTTTTATAACACAACACAGACATGTGTTTCGGTTTTTGTCATGGGTACGGGGTGCTTATTTTTTTTCTTATTGTCCACTATTACAGGGGCACATTGGACTGTTTATTTTTCTACTTATATACTTAACTTTTTTAATCATACTGTTTACTTAGTCGATATATGTGTATTAATTGGAACTTTCGTATATAAAAGTGGATCTTTATGATATTTCCATGTTTTGTTGTATTTTTATTAGGTTTCTTGTAACATTTTTATTTTCTGCACTGATTGGTTTCTCTTTGTATTTCAGGGCTCTGTAAACTACGTTGTTTTCCACCGGTAGCTATTGCATGGGATTCTACAGCAGGTCTACAAATAGTTCCCAATTTATACTCTGAAACAATTTTGGTTGATTCCTCGCCAACTTTTCAGGATTCGACTCAAGAGTCTGACATGACTACTGTTTTGCTACTGGTATACAGCTACTCCACTTGCAAAGTTTATGTGCATTACAATACCTTTTTCATGTTTCTTTTATTTCCTTCTTTGAAAAGGATGTAACATTGTGTATCCTTTTGCAGGTAGATCCGCATTGTTCAATTAAGATTAGTGCATCTGTTTCAGTTACTGCTGCTGCAGGCATATTTTTACTTTTGTATTGTTCGTAGGTAAATGATATTTGTCTTTATCTCTTATTAGAAAATAATTTTACTAGCTATGTTTTTTCATGCTTTATTCATTTCTGGTTATTTCTTATTAAGAACATGATTATACCTCGAAATTTCACAATGACATACTTTGGATTTGTACATTAAATTATGTGTTGAGTGAAGCTTCGTAATAGCATGAAGTAAATTGGATTTTTGGAGGCTCCTAGACTCGCTAAGTGGAATATTAAAGGCACCCTGACTCGAACTATGTCATGTTAATGGCACCTGATTAAGTTTTGTTGGAACAATTGTAGGTGTAAAGAAAAAAATATTAAATGCACGAGCAATCAGGTTGCGAAAGGATCTTAGAGTGTGAAACCATTTGATTGATTATAAGAGTCTGTGGATGGCACTACTACTAAATATACTTGAGTGGCAGGGTGACAAAAACATTTCAAGTAAAAATCATAGAAGTAGGGGCACACAAAAGAGCTAGAGACAAACGAATTGGAGTGTCCAAGGCACTTCATATAGGCATGAAAAATAGGACATTCAAGTTACTTATCATGATTGACCAAAAATTTATGCTTGAAAATTTATGATTGGGATGGAAAATAGAGTTTTTTTTTCTCCCAACTAATTTGCAGTTTGTTTGTGGCTTATAACTAACCTATATTAATAATCAGTGTTGCAGTTTTTCACGTCCCAAGTAATTTTCAATTTCCTATTATGACATGCACAGTGAAAAAAAAAATTGGATGCAGCTATAAGGGGATGGGAATGTTGCTGAAATGATATGTAGCTAAACTATTCTGTTACTTAGTCTGTGACTATTTAATACTACTGGTAAACTTAAATTTTCTAACTCTATTTACATGAACCAAGAAGATGGCATTGACTTGGTAACCGTCATTAAAGGTGCTGGTTTTTATCGCCGCACAAGGAGCATGGATTACATTTTGGATTTCATGCCACCAAACTATTCGGAATTCCAAAAAGCATTTGAATTAATCAGGTAATCGATTCATCCTGATTAAGAGATTGTACTTGATTGAGTCAGCATATTTCTGATCTCATTTGTCCTCATAGCTACCTTAAATCATGGTCCTCAGATTGTTTAACATAGCGGCTAGTCCTGTGATGCTTTCAACTTTAGAGGATGGAAGCATAGTGAGGGGCCTTGAAGGGATCCCGTGCAAGGGACCTGTTTTATTCGTCAGCTATCACATGTTGATGGGAATTGAATTGGGTCAGCTTATGCACCACTTTCTGGCTGAGAAAAATATTTTATTGTGGGGATTGTCACATCCGGTGCTTTTTGAAAAAGAAATTGAGCGTGATCTATTGAATCCGTCTTCAGTCGACATTATCAGAATAATGGGCGCGGTTCCTGTCACAGGAAAATTTTTTTGTAAGCTTCTCTCAACAAAATCTCATGTCCTTTTGTACCCTGGTGGTGCACGTGAGGCTCTTCATCGAAAGGTAACCATCTACTAAATTTCCTCACATTTTCTTTTCTTTCCTCAACCTAATTATGATTTCTAGCTGAACCTATTTACACAAACATGCATGAATTGTTTGTTCCACCTAAGGTTTCACCATTTTCTATCTACTTGAAAACACCCAAAACAACACCTAGTCATCACAAACTTTGCATAGAATAACATGTACTCCATGTTCTTATGATCTTTACAACTTTTCTTCTCACTTTACTACTTTAGAAACTTTTGTTGTATGCTAAAGGGACAGTGGCAACTGCAGCTATTGGAGAAATTTTGGTTAGAGCTCAAAGGGAAGATGAATGCCTTAGTGGCATCAAGTATTGTGGCCCAGGGGACAAATCTGCTTTTCTTACTGATCTCTGTATCTTGGTATAGTTTGACAATTATGAGCTCTGAAAACTTATGGCGAGAAGTATTTAGTTTGGTTTTCCAATTATTAATCTACATGCAATTGGATTAGATTTAATGCATTTGTCACTATTCTATTTTCGGTGCTTTTGCATTATTGTTTTCTTAGTGAAATGTCACACTTTTCAGCTACAAGGAATAATTTTATGGTAAGTATGCTGCATTTAGTTCTCATCGTTATTTTCTATCGTTATCATTGTTGTTTTAGGCAGTTGGAGCACATTGTACTTGTGCATTACAGAGAGGTGAAAGAGGTATTTGCTACTTCATAATATTAAGTCTGTGATTGATTGAATTGCAATTCTAGAAAGTCTTGAAGATTGGTGCACCATTAGTGTTGAGACCTAGGTACTTTCCATCCCAATTAGCTAAGGTCCTAGCGCTTAGTTTATGGTGGTCAGTTCTTTGTACCTAAGTAAGACCCTAAATTCTGAAGTAGGATGCTTACTACATGTGTTTATTTTGTTTTTGAACCAACCTCATATTTTATGCTAGAAACTGTTTCTGTATGTCATCAATTGATACTACAGGGTTAGTTTCATAAAGATTGTCCCATCACTTTCTACTGTCAATGTGGAATAGCCTTATCATATTTTTTTGAAGCCAGATAAAGTCATGCAAAAATTTGTTCTATAGCTTTGAAATTCACCGATTTAATTTTTCTCCAGGGGAGCAAGTCTGGCATGCCTCGTTTGCTACAGGCAGACCCCGGAGTGTTAACTGGAAGTGCTCAATTTTCTACTCCTTTATCTGCATGGGTAGATTCGCCTGCTGTCATTCTGCAGGCTTCTTATGCTTCAAGTCCAAGCATTGCTGACTGGAATGGGCAGACAACATCTTCTAAATTGGAAGATGTGGAATCTGGGAATGATCTTGGAACTTCCTCCCTTGCTGAAAACATTCCTAGTTCAGGATGTCAGAATGCTTCTGTATGCATGCATAACGCAGCAGGTAAAAGTTATATTTGATAATGTCATGAATAATTAATCCTCAGAAATCTGCTCTCAATAATTCCATTATGTTTATATTGGAGAATTTTATTTGCAAAATTTTATTTGCTTCCTAATCTATAGATACTAGCTCCTGTCCTTGATGCTTTTCAGGACATCTGAGTTCATCTAAGATTCCACTTGAACGAAGGTTTGATGGTGCTCCTTCTATTCAGTTTTTGGGCACATTAGTTTGGCCCGAACTTCACACCCCGAATGGAAACATCGGCAGCTTCCAAGAAAATTTCACTTTTTATAACCAACAAAATGGTACTGAAGAGATCGCTAGAAAATTGACAGAGTCGAAGTTGGATGTCTGTAACTTGCTCAAAGATGGCATTAGTGGTGAAAACCTGGTTTTTCTGATAGGCATCTGCTGACATCAGTTTCTCAAGGACTAGTTCAGGTTTGTTGTCACCTTACACTCCTTTAGATGATTTGTTGTTCTCCATATATGCTCAACTTGAGTTAGCAAATTTCAAAAGAGAATCTCAGGTACATTAGCATTGATCTTGTCTAAACAGGCCCTAAAGCTTCTATTATAATGTTATTTCAATATAATGGAGTCTTGGAAGAAAAAAAATTGTAAGAATGAATTTTGAAAGATGGAAGAAGGTAAAACATTTGTCAAATTATAGGAAAGAAGGATTTTTGTTTTTTTAGCTGATCCCATATAAACTGATATAAGTTTTCATAATGATACCACCCTAATTGTCAAGCAATTTTATATCATAATGCAATTGTTACATCGACATATTACTATCAGCTTAGAGCACCATGTTCTGGTTTTTCCGGCATTGGTTACTGATCTCTGTATCTTGGTATAGTTTGGCTATGAATTTTTTATAGTGAAACCCCCAACTTGATAAGAGATTTTAATTGTGTTTTGAAGGAACAATGGAAAGATGAGAATGTTGCACGAGTGGATTACTGTACCTCTGACAAGTACCTACCAAATAGGGAGAATGATACGTTTCAGTTTCCAAAAGAGCCAAGTTTACATTTTGTTCATCAACCGTTTCAAGAAAATGCTGAATCTCACATGCCAACAATCAATGGAAAGATTACATTAGATGGCTATCCACATTATAATGAATCAGGAGAGTTGAAGAAACTTGACACCTTTGGAAGATGGATGAATACAGAAATTGGTGGAGACTGCGGTGTGCTATCATGCTCTTGCTATTGCATTCAACTGCATGGGTGCTTTCAAGCTTTCTCTTCGGGCAAGTCCATGAGAATAAATGTATTGCATATTCTTTGACCATTTGATGTAATTGTATAATCTGGTCAACTGACAAATGACAAAACGTGCACAGCATGAAACAAAGTTTGGCACATTTGATGTAATTGTATAATCTTATTAATTACATTACTTTGCCTCTATTCGTTTAAGTTTGGCACATTTAAATTTTTATGTTCTAGAAATAAAACTTATAAGATGTAATAAAAGTCATTGATAGAAAAAATAAATAAATAAATAAAATTTGCCACAGCTTAAAACCGTGGCTAACTATTGCAACGGCTCAGAGTCGTGGCCATGACTTGCCACGACTGATAACCGTGGCTAAAACCTTTGCAACGGCTTATAACCTTGGCTAGGACTTGCCACGGTTTTAAGCCGTGGCTATTCCTGGCCACAGCTTAAAACCGTGGCTAACATATATTTTGCCACGATTTTTAGCCATTACTGAGGATTTAGCGACGCCCCTACTGCCCACGGTTCTAAGTTGTGCCAATGGGTTACCCCCATGGTTTAAAACCGTTGCTAATGGCCATTTTTGGTGTAGTGATGTAATGAAATAGTTCACACCATTAACTTAAGCCTTACCTGATGAGTTTTCTTTAGCTTTCTGTTCAGCAACCAACACTACTTCAAGAGGAAGCAGAGCCAAAGATGACCAAAAGGTCCACAACTCAAACTTTGGGCAAACAATGTTTGCATAAATACCTACATGAAAAATAAGAATTGAATGGCTCATTAAGCGCGCTTTCAATAAATTTGTTTATGTGAAACATCTACATCCATTTGAAACACCCACAGCCTAATACTCGTTTTTTTATTCACATAGAAAAAAATTGCATGCTTGTGGAAAAAAAGACACACAAATACACAAGGAAAATTGTACCAAGTATGAGTATCTCACTACACCAAAAGGTTTGATTAGCTACACGAAGATGGACACGGCTCAAAACCGTTAGTTTATTTGCCACAGATCAAAACCGTGGCTAAAGCCTAAAACCGTGGCTACACTACAACACAAATGCCCTTTAATAGAATTGTTAATAGCGTTTTTGCTAAATAAACTATCAAAAGTCAAATTTTAATGTCTTCAAAAATGAAAACGCTGTAAAAAAAACTTGGGGGGGGGGGGCTTTTGGCGCTCGACGTAGAGCTCGATGAAACTCCTTCACCCTCCCCTCAATCTCGTCATCTCTCTCACTTCTTCCTCATCTCGCCACCTCCCTCCGTGCTCTCTCCATATCTCCATCTCCCTTACTGCTCCCTCCATCTCGCCATCTCCCTCACTGCTCCCTCCATCTCTCCACCTCCCTCACTGCTCCCTCCATATCTTCATCTCCCTCACTGCTCCATGAGACGCCATGGATGGCAACGCCCTCTTCACTCATTACAGGTACTTCTTCTTGATATAAAATCCTATCTTTCAATGCCCATGAGACCAAACTTCTCAAAATTTCATTATTTGAAGAGAAAATTTTCAAACCCCATTGCTTGAAACTGCGTTTTTATGTCTAATTCCACATACCCATTTGTTAATTCTCTTTTATTTGCAATATAAATTTGTGTTTTGAATACCAACTTTTTAGTTTTTAGGTCTAGATGTCTAATTTGTCATTTTTTCATAGACTTCTTTAGCCCCAAATGTCATATTTGGCATCTATAACTATAAAACCCCAATTTCTTTTAAGGATACTTGAAAATAGATTGTAGACTAACAAAACATCAAGACCCACTTCACAAAATCTGGTCTTGAAGCTTGTTTTGTTTAATTGAACCCCACAAATTTTGAACTTTTCATCTGTTGGTTTTCCACTAAGCCTTATAGTGTAAACCCAATTGCTGATAACTTAATTTTTGAATCCTTGATGTCTTGAAATTTATCTCCTCTTATTGTTTCACTTATGAATTGTAGAGTGTAGTGATGGCAGTGTACGATTTTCTTGTTGTGACCTTTTATGCATTTTTATGGCCTTTCCTGGGAAATCAGATTGTTGAGATCGTAGTACTCTCAGTTTTTTCATTTGTGGTATGATACATAAGTTGCTTCCCAAGTTCTAATTTTTTATAGTAAGGATATTGGTCTGATTTGGGTTTTCACTCTTCAGGCACTTTCAGTGATGTTTCTATTTATAAGGTGCACTGCAATTGATCCAACAGATAAAACCAGCTTTAGGAAGAGAACAAAAACCAAATCCAACATGTTTACAAACCTGAATTATTGGTCTATATTCAGTCAGATAGTACTGAGGTTCTTCAGGAGGATGGAAAAGAAGATCCTCAGGTGTTTTATAAGGAAGAAGTACATGGATCCATGGAAAACAAATGTTCAGGTCGAATCCTTACTACCACTCCTATTTGCCTTTAAGGTCGATGTTGTTTCGCCTGATTTTAGAGATGACGATATCACATTTTGCTCACTCTGTGACCTTGAGGTTGGTAGTGCCTACAACCTTCATATTGAAACTTATATGGAACTTTATTGTGTTTAGGTGAACGATGTTAGTTTATTCATGTAGAATTATAAGGTGTTTCAGTTGAATCCTCAAATCTTTTTTAGGTGAAGAAGCGCAGCAAGCATTGTAGGACCTGCAACCGTTGTGTTGAAGAATTTGATCACCACTGCAGGGTAAGAGGCTCAAGCTATTTCTCATGGGCTATTTTTATGCTTTATTCAATTTGATAATTGATTGAATTTAAGGAAGTTAAATATCAACGATTTTAAGGACTCCTTTTTATATCTTAGGATATATCGAATAAATACATGTTGCATTTGATTGTTAAAATGTTGCTTGCATTTGCATGGAGTCTCATTGAAGCACAAGCTTCACAACAGTGAGTTTGGTCACACTTACATCTTTATTTGTGATGGTGTAGAGTATTTTAGAACTTACATGAGTTTTGTATGCTGTCCACACCAATTGGAACCCTTCATTCTGCAAAAATTGATGCAATTTCAGATTTGGTTTGGTAATAACAACAATAACCAATGGTTCAATCATGATAAAACCATTCATCCAAAACATCAAATACCTCCATTTTGAAAATACCGTATCCAGATAATCAGCTCCAAGAGCCGAAAACTTCGATTTACCAGTGACTGCAGAATCAGCTGGTAAAGCCAACTGTTTCCTTATCAATAGTCTCTGGTTTGGCCTGCGAAAATATGTCAAGCGTCAGTAACTCTGAGTTGATATAGTAAACACAAATATGTCCTATATTGCATGTTTTCAAAATGGGGACTTGGACACTGTTTCTGAAACAGGGAATGAAACAACTACAATATTCGTGTATGGATTCATATTCCATCCCCAACAGTCTACTTATAATTGTAGAACCATTCTAAACCGTCTATATTTTACAACTTATGGAACAGTCATTATAAAATACAAACTCAACCAAACTCAGGCTCTCATCTTAAGCTTCAGCCTCTATTATGTAGTCCATAAATTGCATAAAAAACCCGGTAGAGGTACAACCAGGACACAGCCAGAAGTGGTTTCAATCCATATAACTATTCTAGTAATTATTTAATTCAGTGAGACAATCACTAAATCTTTGTTTTGAACTTAATTATCTTCATCCATTTGTATCTTTTTGGTTTGCTAATGTCAATTCATATGATATGATAGCAAGTGATTTCAATCCAGTACTGTTGTTGTTCTGTACCAAACCTCCACAACCATTTCCCGAGTAATGTTAGTTTTACCTCATCTTTCTAAATCTCAGACCTCCTTGATCAACTTGGTTGCAACTTCCCCCATGAATCAATTGGTACTTATTCTTCTCCCAGTAGATCCCCCAAATGAATTTTCTTATTAGTTTGTTGTCAACAGAAACATGGATGACATTGAGACTTAAAATTATGTTGGCAATTCTGAGTGAGTAAGGAACTCATTACTTCCAATGTTTTAGTTCCCGAGTTATGTTTACTTACATATAGCTCTCAATCAAAACTTGTAATACAGGGTAGATATCTAATTACCATGATGGAGTCTATCTTGTGTATTCATTATACTGTGCATTTTAACATTGTTTTTTTAGGTGTAGTAGTGGATAGATTAAGGAGTTGTGCATTATTATGTTGTTTTTTAGGTGTAGGAGTGTATAGATTATGGAGTTGATTTCTGTAGAGTCAGGCTAGCCGATTCGTTGTTCATGAACACATGGAATTTGTGCCACATACATGAAAATGTGGGTTGGTTTATCTCAGTCAAGGTCTTCAAGTTTTCTCTTGTTTCTTGTGTTGGTTTTAGTGTTATGTTTGAACTTAAAAAAACTGCATACCTTGTTGAAATCTTGTCAGGACTGTAGTGAAATGGTTGTTGCGTATAGGCCTTCTCATGCAAATGACTTTACGTATGGAATGCGATCTGTGTAGGTGACCTCTACTTCTTACAATCAGGCTACTGCTTTCTACTTAATACAGTTCTATAGATACCAAATATTTAATTTATGGTCTAATTGATATGGTTGCAAATGGAACTATAGGGTGGTGGCAGATCTTCAGTAAGATAATCTATTGGGAGAGTTGCAGCAGGACCACTTGCAAAGACTATTCTCAAGGCATCTTCAGGAACTAAGGTGTGTTTACTTCTTACATTGGCAATTTATGATTTTTTTCTTGTTGCCTTCAACATAATGGAATAAATTAAATCTGGTGAAGTGCATATTGTAGTTTGGCAAGCTTGGGTGGTGGCAATTTATGATTTTTTTCTTGTTGTCAAATGCTAGTGGTGGTGGCAAGCTTGGGTCGCATTATACACCATCAAAGTCCATAGTGAACTCATCTCAGCATCATCAGTTAAGACCTCACCTGGACTAGATTGGATTCTGTCAAGCCCTTGGTCAAAGCAGAGAAGTTTCGCTGGAAAGGAGATTGTAACAGAGGAAATGCTTGAAGATTTCTTGGCAGATGTAGATGAGAAAATTGCAGCATCAGCAGAGAAGCTGATGACTCCTCCACCAACTGTTAATACTTTTGGTGTGGCTAGTCCTGTTACAGTTGCCAATTCAAGTAATACTGCTTCTGGAACTATAAGGAGTACACCACTTAGGCCTGTGAGGATGTCTCCCAGCTCCCAAAAATTCAGTACCCCTCCAAAGAAAGGAGAGAATGAGCTTCTGCCAGCCATGTCAATAGAAGAAGCAATTGGAGCTTTTGAAAATTTGGGCATATACCCTCAGATCGAGCAATGGCGAGACTGCCTCGGGCAATGGTTTTCTTCATTCCTGTTAAATCCACTGCTCAACAAGATTGAATCTAGTCATATACAGGTTTGTCATTGTTATTTTGTACTTTGTATTTCTAGAGTTTAAGAACTAAAGGGATTTCAATCAAATATTAGCTAGACACATATATTTGTCTATGCACAAGCAGGGAGAAAAGATAAACCACTTGGGGTTTCAGCATATTTTTTTAATTGAATTCTTCTTCTACAACTGGTCGATCTTAGTAAGGACTGATTTTGCAGGTGTTGGACTATGATTTTGCTGCAGCAGCAAAAAAATTTAATTTTTTTCGATTATATTAATTTGCAACGGTTTCAAACCCTTGCAACAAACTAGATTTCTTTTTTTTTTGAATTTTGTTTTGACTAGCCACGACTTAAAACCGTGGCCATCATTCTTGCAACGACTTAAAATCGTGACCATTATGCTTGCAACGGCTATGAGACCAAATCAATTCAAAATAAGTGATATATGTTGCCACGGTTATGGAATGTGGAGCATCTAGCCATGCCGGGTTGCCATGGCTGAATGCAGAAAATCATCAAGCGTCCTCGAACATAAAACCGTTGCTAATATGTGTTGCCCCGGTTTATAGTTGTCAATGGTGATTTGGCGACGCCTCAAATGGCCAGACCTCTAAGCCGTGACAATAGGTTACCCCCATGGTCCCAAACAGTTGCTGATGGGTATTTTTGGTATAGTGTCTCATTGATAAGAAATGAAAACTTCACATCATAAATTGCTAGCCTCTAAAGGTATAAACATCTTCAAGAAAAACCATGTTATAAAAGTGAAAAAAAAAATTATGGGAAAAGTGAACTGCAAATAATATTTTAAAGAAGGGAACCCACATCCAAAAAAAAAGAATATTGATAAGAATTGAACACCACAAATTATGGGCTTGAGACGCTCCAAAGCTTTCTTACTGTCTTGTAGAGTTGCAATCTAAAAGAAATAAATTCCCAAACACTTGATCATATTTCGCACAAGCATTAAAGATGTTACTATTGTTCTTATACCTCAGTCTTATACATTTTGATTTTAGCCTCAAGAGGTGCAATAACAGCCTCAACTAGATAAACTAGAACAGTTGAGTCCAAGGAATGAAGCTAATTACTTAACCAAGACATTAGTAGATAAACGAACAAAGGGGCTATAGTGAAAACAAGAGGAAATGGGATCCCTGGACAAATCATATGACATGGAACAAATATAATAAACTTAACTTCCAGTATGAATCAAACAATTCTAACTTCTTTATGTACATTTCATCTCACAAACAAATACATGCGTTTTCTTCTATCCCCAAAAAGCTTGTTTTTTTGTCTAACTTGATCAAACATCCTCAAAAATCACAAAACTCCCCCCCCCCCCAAAAAAAAAGCTTCAAACTTTCCAAACACGATCTCAAAAATCAACAAAAAGGCAAAATTTTCACAAAAATCAAAGAAATTTAGAGAAGAGATAGACAGTACCATATCTCACTCAAAGCTGGGGCTCGATTTGGCTGCATTCATAGATGAAGATGAGGAATTTAGATGATAATCCATGTTCTTTGTATATAGCCCAGATCTATAAAAAATCGAACAAAAACCTACCACAACATCTTTAAGTGGATTATAGAATCTCTTAATCAGTCCAATGATAGCTAATTTGTCTGAGCCACTCGGACCAACCAGTGCCATCCTCTTTCCTACTTCAATCGTTAAACTCAAACCCTTGAAGATCATCTGGTCTAGCCTTGCTGGGTAAGAGAAGAAAACATTTTAATGTCAATCAACACCCTTGATTGTCCTTTTGGCTGTAAATCCTTCTGGATTATCTGGCTCGATCTTACTTTTCATGTCTAGAATTGCAAAAACTGATCTTATGGCATCTCCACCCTGTGCTAAATCTGAAGTCATGCTTCCTGCATCTGCAATATTCTTACCCGTGCTCATCAAGATGAAGAAAGCTTGAAATAGTTGCTTGGGAATTATCAAATTCTACGTTATAAGTTTCCCTCCATACCAATAAGTCAAAGCTATGGAGGCTGTGGTAACAAACTGGGAGCTGAACAAGCCAACACTTGTGAACCAGGACTGTCTGATGTTCTCACACAAAAGGCCTTTTAGTGATGCTTCAAATAGGTGTAATGTGATGGTCCTGTGGTTAACCACGGCTTCACTGGCAAGTTGGCACCCTTCATTTTGTGTTGTTTGGGCTTTTTCTGACTTTTTTCATCAAAACACTCGTTGAATAGAAGCAACTAATAATTATGGGCTGAATGACAATCAAGACAATGGAAACCCTCCATGTGATCACTACACCCTACACAAAAGCTATGCCCGAACTAAAAAAGACTTGAACTAGTAAGGACAATCGATCCCCGACAAGGGAACCGACCATGTTGGCTTCAGTAGCTAACCTTATTTTGTATTGCATTCATCAAAAACCTGAAGGAGAAAATTGAATCAATGGATTCAATAGGAAAGGGAAAATTAAAAATAAATAAATAAAGATAAAAAAAACTAGCAGAGTAGCAGCAAAGAGAGCACTACAAAAAAGAGCTTAGAATTATATGCATATTATTTCCCTGCTAGTAGTTTTCCAAGGATTTTTCCCTGCTAGTACAAGTGCCTACTATGATATATACTAAACTGCAACTCTTCCATCACCTACAACTCTTGGTATCACAAAAAAATATACAAGTAGATGAATGGAAAAAGAGATTGTCAAATCAAAAACTCTTTACGAGCACAAGTGTATAACCAGGTTTAAGGAACGATTTGCCTCATGCCCTACTCACTACAAGAAAAAATCCCATTCATAGCGGTTCAAAAACGCTATGGTAGGATACCATAGCGGTTCAAAAACGCTATGGTAGGATACCATAGCGTTTACTAAAACGCTATGTCTGCCGGCGCTATAATAGACCCTGGGTCTGTTATAGCGTTTTAAAACCGCTATCGTAAGCAGCCTTTTATAGCATTTTAAAAACGATATGGTAGATCATTTTATAGCGTTTTAAAAACGCTATGGTAGGTATACACAGCAAATTTTTTTTTTTAAATTTATTTATTTCATTTGCTATCAATTTGAAATTTCATAAACACTATTATAACACTGATTTCTTTAACCATAGAAGCTAAACAATTTGAAACTACATTTCGAAGATAACTGAACAGAAAGGTGAATGATATATTTATCATATTTCCCTGAAGATGGTAAATCCCATCAAATAGAGACATCAACGGTAAAGTGGAATGGCTATTCTAATATAATTTGAAGCTGAACAAATCAGTTTGTTTTTCACTTTCAAGCACTATAAGACGAGCTATCATTTACATTCAAGCATAAAGAAATAAAATTACAAGTAGGATATTTAGTATTTGGACTAAGTAGGAGATTTAGTATTTGGACTATTAATGAGAAAATCCTCGATGAGCCTCAGCAAGTTGTCCAACTGGCACAAATCTAAAATGACATGTTTCAACTCCGCATCAGACATCACTGCAGATAGAGAACACAGTGTTATAAATTGTACAAACATAACTTTGCAATCCACAACCAAATAGGAAAACAACTCCAATTTATAAAAAGATGATGATACCTGTCTTCAAATGCGTCAAAAAAGAAGCTGAACAGAGGGTGGAATCACCAGTCAACAAGTTCCCAAAACTAGCTGATGTCACCACTGAAAAATTTTGCAGCAACAATGAAAATAACACACAAGTTTTCTCCCTGTACAGAAATTACGAAAAAATTAGGCCTTCTTAATTGTGATCTGTGAATCGATTAAGAAGATAAGAACCTAAAGAATGGCTGAGAGCAGCAGTTATTGGAAAGTAGCAACCAATGTATTTTTCATTAAATGATTGATCACAAGGGGCAGATCCACCGTGACAGAACTAGTAACCCAACAACTTTCTAACACTACTTAACACTCTTCCCTAAAGACTCGAACATAGTGAACCAGAACTAATAGAACCATAGAGTAGAACATAACAGATCATGGTTTTGGACAGCCATTAGGCTGAACCATAATGTTTAAGAATATCAATACCAAAAGTGAAACAATACACATCTGTAAATAGGAAAATGTGATTATATAACCAAGTTACTCTGATTGTTTTGTCCATGGATCCAGAGTAGAGCCAATTGGCTCCAACAACTAAAGACACAACAGAGAGGCTATGTCCAGTGAGAGAAGTAGTTGGCTCAAAATTGTTGGTTGCATCATTAAATCTCCATACTAGTATATTACCATCCTGCAACAAGTGCAAAATATGCAAGGCACACCCACATCAGAAAAAGAAAAATATCAACAGTTAAATGTTGTTTATAAATTCAATGACTGGTTGGAAAAACAAATTAGAAAAGCAAATGATAACCTGCATTCCAGCACAAAGCATTCCATTGTCTGCAAACAAGGCATACACTTGTCCAACAGGTGCACTAAGACTAATCACAACATTAGTTTGGGTATTCCATGCCTGCAATAAGAAGACCACCATTTGTGTAAAATGTTTTAATTAGTAAAGAGATGGGACACCCAGAGAAAACAAACAAGGAAAATAGTATATTATTGGTCTGAAAGTAGAACAGGAAAGTAAAAGAAAATATCAACTGAAAAGGGTAAGAAGTACGCAGAATCTACAATGATGCCGACATCACCGGAAATATCAACTGAATCCAGTGTTCATGAATAGAGCATCTAGAATCCTAACATGCATCTGAAATCTAATTCCTTTTCAATGTATCTGAAAGCTAATCACTTTACAACTCGCTTGATCTTAATAGGTAGTTGTTTCAGCTTGAAAGGCATCGCAAAGGATATGGTATTCACTATTAGTTCTTTCAAGATTTGTCTACACCAATGCTTCACTGCTCTAATGTTTACCCTCTTGTGCTTCTGCCGATATCTAATCAAAAGAGAATCAAAATTACAAAAACATTACAACCCTAAATTCCAAATCTCAAGTACCATACTCATAAACACTGAAAATGGAAATCAATGAAATCCCATGAAAACTTACTGTCTCAGAGTCCCAGAAGTGATGTTACAAAATAGATGTTCCTATTGGCCGTATCAACCCAAGAGGTGTAAAATTTCATGATGTTTTTGTGCTTCAAGGTCTTGAGAAGATGGATTTCACAGTAAAGCCTCTCAAGATCCTCAGGGCTCTGAAGGAAATCATACAGCTTGACTTGGTTCCAAGCCACTTCAATCCCTTCGAACTTATCAAAAGCTCTGTAACTGCAACACCCAAAACCAAAAGGGAAGAAAACCCACCAACATAGAACTAAATCAACATATACCCATCTCATAAAACTGCAAAAGTTCTCATAAAAAACTGAAATTTCTTCAAAATCTCAAAAAGGGATGAAAAAATAACAAATGGAGTTTTAAGTTTCTTACACTGTCTTTGAAGCTCCTTTCCCAAGGATCTCATTGTACTGAAAAACCAACAAAATTAGAACCAAATATCAGAAATGAAGAACAAAAAGAAGAACCCAAACAAGCAACAAAGGAGAAATTTTTAAGTACCCTTCCATATCTTCCAGTTGGATCAACTTCAACAAACTCAGACTCACCCTCATCTGGTTCATAAGGTCTCATCCCAACCATTTCTCTCTAATCTTATTGGCTCTTCCTCTGTTCACAAGTCAAGCAAACAAAAATAAAAACTCCTCCTTTTAGCAGCTTTGAAGAGCTACGAGCAAACAAAAATAAAAACTCCTCCTTCTTTTCTATTCTCAGCTCGCCCAAGCCTACACACAGGGAAATACTCATCTAAAATTCAGCAGAGAGAAAGCGAAAGATAAAGGCAAGCAGATAGAGGGAGTAGAGAAGCGAGCAGATAGATTCACCTCATTCAAATGTTGCAATTGACTCCTCAAATCTTTTTGATCGAATTAGGGTTTGAAGAAACTTGGATTGGTTCCAAGAGATCAAAGAATGGACAACGAACTCAACTCTCACCCTCACACTCATATCCCCAAATGGTTTTTCAAGAAGACAACTTGAACTTACAGGGAGGAGGAGAATTGCAGAAGGAGAAATGACAAGGATGTCGGTGTAGAAAATTGCAGCAGAGGGAGAGATGAGAAGAATGTTAATGCAGAGAAAGGTGAGTTGTGTTTTTTAGGTTTGTATGTTTGAGGGAAAAGAGAATCGCGCGATGTCAATATTTGGGTGATCGCCTTCAACGTTTTAAAATCCCGCCCAATTTTTATAGCGTTTTATGATTTCAATAGTAACTAAAAGTTGGCTTTTATAGCAAAGATGTAAAAAATGCTATTATCAAATGCTATAAAAAATGAGTTTTGTTGTAGTGACTGAAAACTGAAGAACAGTGGTAGGAGGGAGAAACAATAACAAAATTAGGGTTAAGAGTAAAGCAAATCATTATCTTCTCCCTTTTATTCTCCACTTTCAGGTTTCTCAATGAAATATGCAGACATGAAAACTAACATCATCATCACAATCTCCAACAAACGAAATAGACTGTTTGTTTCACTTCTTGTAAAACAAAACTTTTCTGATGCCCATGACATATTGTAGGTTATGAGTTAAAAACAACATTCAGGCAACGAGAAAGTAATTGGTATTCTCTGAACATCCTCAGAATTGTGAAGCCAAATGTACATGAAATATCAACATAAAAATCAAACAATGGTCTGACCCTAGAAATGGGAAAAGCTCATGCAGCAGAAACTACAATTGACGAAAGACAAAACAAAACAACAACAATCACAAAGGTGGGCGAGGAAGAAAGAAAGGCTAAATATATTTTGAACATGCAGTCAACTGTGAATAAGAAAAGATATCAACATTTTAATGTAATCTCGATTACTCTCTGTAAAAGTATAAAGTTTCGGGATTGAATGCATGTTGCTAGCTCACCTTCTATATGAGCTGGGATTTACAACCAGGCATTTCATTTATGCAGTTAAGGACGTTGTTTGCAAACTTTTACTTCCTTCATCAAACACGTACCATCTGTTTCACCAGCAATTAGTCAGAGATGTCGTCTTTTGCCCCACTGTAGTGATCCATGTCTTGATCTTGTCTGACCTTATGTCTTGTTTCAAGGGCAACTTCAGTCGCAGCTGCTCTTCTTTTCTTTGAATTGGGAGTATCCTCCTTTGAATTTGCAAGTCAAATCAAAATCACCCAAGAAAAAGCACACCTCCATAACTTCTCCAAGCTGCATTACAAAGTAGCGTGTTGCATCATCATCAAACGTCACAAGGTATGTAATAGGGTCATCAACATTGTCACCCCGGACCTGCATGGCATATTAGCTTATTCTCAAGTTGTGTTTTTAATAGCTTAACATCTTAGAAGAATATATTGACATGTCAAAGGAAGTTACATCCCAATGGTACTCCCTGACGTAGTTATATGAGACATCTTCATTTTCATCATATATATCCTTCCCCAGCTGACACCACAATTAGATCAAACTAGTTAGTCTACCTGGTAAGCCCCAACAATACAAGAGCCTAGAATATACGAAAGGTATACCAACCTCATTTGGAGTGGGGGTCATGTATGCCAAAAATTTGTATGGCTTAGATGGATTTGAGCCAGTTGCAACAAAGCTCTTCATAATTACCTGACACAAAACATCAAATATTAGTCTATCACTATGCACAGTCTCTCACATAAAATTGGCAATCATAAATCAACTAGCTGAATTGGTGAACCAACAATTTCAACGAAATCTTTCAATTTTTTATTTTACTATGTTAAATTCTATGCATTCCTCTATAGAATCAATGCTTTTTATTATTAAAATGAATGGCACAGTTTTTAGAATTTAACAGTCAAAGGAGCAGCTAGGAAAATCAATGTCATGAAATGCTGAAAATACAGGGTGGTTGAGATTTTAGATTTTTAACCAAGAAAACATAACTGGCCTATGATTCATGCTCAAAGTACCCCTGTGATTCAGTCCCGAATATTACATTCTGCTTATGGACTAGTATAACACTATTTTACAAGTCATATTCTTCATAAAGCATGCAAAAATATCACAGTGCATATCAATTTCCATTAAAAATTTGCTACCAACCTGAATACGAGCTCTAGACCTGCTTTGCATGTTCTTGATGGTCTCACCCCCTTTACCAATCATTAAAGAAACCTAACAAAAAAGCAGATGTATCCTATGAAAAGTGCAATTACAGAGGCATTTGCTCCAACCGAGCAGATGTCACTCTACAGGTTGTTACCTTGTCATTAGGAATCATCATCGTAAATTGTTCAACTCCATGTGGCAGTGAACTTGATCCATGCCCTGTAATAGGAGCAACCCCCCCCCCCCCCGCGCGCGCGCGCGCGCGCGCGTGCATCTGTCTGTTCAATCATGAAAGAAATCACGAAAATGGAGTCTTTGAAGTTTAAATAGCAGGATACATTGATGATTTTAGATGACAAAATTACAACAAAATGAACCTCTGCAATGTCATCGTTGATGAGTTGCTCTGCTCTGCTAACTTGCTCCGGAGTACCCGACAATGTCACATCTCTTTTTTGAGATAAGAGATCAGCATCCATATACTTAGTTATTTGGATTCCTGCTCCTGATTGATGTTGGAGGTATTTTATAGTTTCACCTTCTTTTCTATTAAAAATATTATACATCTGAAATTTCTGGAAATAATAAAAATACAGATTTTTTAATCTGCTGCATCAAGTGATAATGAAATTTAGTCTGGGATAAACATTTAGTACAGATTAGAATACATGGTAACCATGCCACTCTTTGTATAGTTGATGAGCCGCCCCGAGACATCTCTTTGGTTATCGATAGGTTCTCTTATTTTCTTTACAGTTGTTGGATCAGTTTCAGGGCCCTAAAGAAACCTGTAAATGTAGAGGATTTAAACCAATCACTACACCAAAAGGTTGTTTTAGCTACACGTAGATGGCCACGGTTCTAAGTCGTTGCTTTATTTCCACGGCTAATAACAGTGGATATTATGGCCAACGGCAAAAAACCGTGGGTATAAGCGTGTTTTGAATTGCCAATGGCTTAAAACCGTGGCTATAATCACTACCCCATAGCCACGGTTTAAAACCGTGGGTTCATTTGCCACGGCCAAAAACCGTGGCTATGTTGGCCAACGGGCTAAAACCGTGGGTAGAAGCGTGTTTGGAACTGCCAACGGCTTAAAACCGTGGCTAAATACGTGTGTTTTGCACGTGCGCGTGCGTGAAGAGAGGCATTTCCCGCTCTGGCGAAAAAAATTTCGCGCTTTGTAGGTGAGATTATAGAATCGTAAGCTCAATTCTTCTCTTCACCTCCTCACTCGAATCCTCTTCACCTCCTCTCCAATTCTTCTCCGCCTTCTCCAAAGTCCTAATTCCTCTCCATTTCTTATCTCACATCCTCCGCACCTGCGGCTAAGCTATTCAGGTTCCTTCATTCATTCATTCATTCATTCATTCAACTTCTCTACTCTTCTGTTTCTTGGTACAAGTTGGGGTTAGATCTCCGTAGAACTCGTTTGATTGATTTGTGTTGTTTTGAAGATGGAGATGGACGCATTACTGGGAGAGATGCGACCAAGTTCTTCGCTCTTTCAACCTCTCCCGGTCTGAACTCAAGCAGGTTTGTTCGTTCAGGGCTTTTGATTTCGAGTTGTCGTTTTAGTGTTTGTTTATCACTTTCTGATTAGTTTAGCTGTAAATTTGAAGTCTGTGTATTTAAATACTAATGATTTAAGTATTTGTTATCGAATTGAAACAATCTGAAATGACGATTCAATATGCTTGATAGATAGAGTTGCATTATTACTTTGTTAAAGTTTGATGGACCTTTTTGTTTGCCGCAAGAGCAGAAATGTGTCGTTTTCTGTTCATTTTAGACCTATCGATGTTTACCCCTCATGTAGCTACATAGGAACTTCTTATGCTCGATTTGTTGTTAGGTTTCAGCTTAGTGATGGTGGAGGTTTCTCTTTTATTATATTGTCTTCATTGACTGTTAGAAAACCCTATCGTTGATGATGGAAAAATGTTGTTTTTGCTACAATTATAGAATCTAAGTGATGGTAGTCATAAATGGGTTCTCTTCTCTTGTACTGTATTTTGATATTTTATTGGTAAATACTTGAAGAGTTTGAGATAGAAGCACAGGATTTATGATCTTGTAGTTGTACTTGCATTAACGATCAAAAATTGGATTAAATCAAACTTCATCAGACCCATGTGTTAATGCTTGAACAACTTTATATTATCAGTTTCATGTTATGGCCAAAGTTACTGATGATTGGGCTATTGTTTATTTGATTGTATTTACCTTTTTTTTCAGCCTACATACAATACAATTGTGTAGTAAGAGACTCTGCTAGTATTATCCCATATTCGTTCACTTTTTGTAATAACAATTAGAAAAATGGTTGTTCCAAAGGTATGGGCTATTGCTGATTCCAAAAGACAAGGGTTTATCAGTTTCAAAGAGTTCATTGCCGCAATGCAGGTTCACATTTCTACTCATTTATTTTTTGTCTACATATTTATTTAACTTTAAGGTGGCATTTATCAACCTTTGTGATAATTGACAGTTAATTTCCCTACCACAAACAAGACATGAAATAACAGAAGGTCTACTTGCCACTATAGGTAAGTGGTGTTGAACTTCATGGTTCCATGGAATATGTTGTGTTCTATGGATATTTGCATATGGAAATAAAATGTCTCATAAAATTCATAAAAATGAAAGTTTAATTGGGATTCTTGGCCTTGAATATTTCATTCAGACAAAGAGATGTATGGATGAAAACCCCACTAGTCCCTATCAAGGGAACAAATGGGGCTTCCTTAAATGTGTACTCAAGCCAGCCAAAATTTACTGAAAATAATTTTCTGGTGATTTTTTATTGCACTTTTCTTTATACACATATAAAGAAGTATATGAGGATGAAGAAGAATATTTTTTCTAAAGGTTATTTGGAATCAATAATCATGCCAACTCCATATCATGTCATTTTGAAGACCAATAATGCAAATTCCAATCTGAGAAGTCGA
Organism: Berberis thunbergii; assembly: GCA_003290165.1. NCBI lineage: Eukaryota > Viridiplantae > Streptophyta > Magnoliopsida > Ranunculales > Berberidaceae > Berberis > Berberis thunbergii. The sequence continues at coordinate 67,659 of QNQO01002586.1, read as the reverse complement.
TTTGCATGATTTCCTACAGAAAACCTGCACGAGTCCATCATGGAATGCATTGATGGTTCTAAAGACATTGGATGACCCACAGTTGACATGTTTATTAGACTAATATGAGCAAGTGTTGTGGAAAGGAACCTATGCTAAGTTCTTTTCATTCAACAAAGCACCCATTTTATCTATCTAAGTAATTAGATAAAATTTAGAATTGAAATTGAAAATCATGGAAAACAAATCAGTTTCAGAAGATAGGACACTGAGATTTGGTTTTTGTTGCAATACCATGTTGTTTTCTTTGTTCACATTTTTTATATTTGTTTTCTTAATATGTTGCAAATAATGATAACAACTTGGTGAGCCAGTCAGGATTCCAAAGGAAACAGTTGACATTTTAAGGGACCAAGTATTTGGTTTCGACACATTTTTTGTGACAAGTCAGGAACCATATGAGGTGCGCTTTTGATACGAATTTCTTTTACTTTTCTCTTTTATCACTTTGATACAATTATAGACAGAGGAAAAAGGATATGATGAAAATTTTAGTAAGTTTTATATTATTTTCTGATTCAACATTTTTCTTAGAGTTTATAAAAGTTAAAGATACCATATAGATTCTCAAATACGATTTTTTCTTATAAAATCTTGATTAATCACTTGAGAAAAGTGTAATATAAATTAGTTGGTTCATCACAAACAAAATCCGACACCATCTCACAACTTGCCACGTGTCAACCTGAACATTTCACCAAAATCAACTTTCAAAATCTCACCCGCAATATGTGCACATTTCAAAACTTGTAACCTCCCCAAATTCTTAGCTCCCTCTCTTTGAATAAATTCCTGTTTCATATTCTTCCACTCCACACTCATTAATGGGTAGAGTTGGAGAAGAAGACTCAGATCCAAAGTCACAACTAGTGACCAAATTATGTTCCATTGCTTCACATTATTCAATCAGTAATCCACCCAGTTGTCGAACCCATCGATCAACTAGACCGCATTTTATTGATTGGTACCTCATTCTTCAAGTATGTTAATTAAACTGTTTCTTTGTTCTTAAATAAAAAAGTTTCACTAGGTATTTTTATTTTTTTAAAGTTGAATGCATGTTTGTTTATTGGATCAACAGGTTGGAGAAGATGCACACATTGATATAATTCAAAAGTAGTATCGAAAACTTGGTATGTCTCATCAGATTGATTGATGGAGTTTGTTATAGAAATTGTAATATTTGTGTGCAATAATTTTTATTTTGATTATTTTTTGAGGTCTGTTTTTGTGCAGCTTTCCAACTTCATCCTGATAAGAACAAACACCCCAAGGCTGAAGTTGCATTTAGGCTTGTTTCAGAGGTATGTTTTTTGTCATATGTTTTTAGGATTTGTGCTTATTTGCTCTACAAAATAGTCGAAAACTGAATACTAGAATAATAGATAAGTATTCATTTCGTAACTATTTGCTAGTCAAATTAGTAATGTGTATAGTTCAAATCTGTTTTTTTGGGCTTCATTTTAGTGTTTCTTACACTTCTAATTGAATTGAGTTCTTAGTCATCGTTGTACCATACTCAAATCATCTAAGACCAAATGGTTTTGAAAGATTGTTCACAAAATTGCTCTTTATGTGGTGCAAAAACGAAATGCTTGATCTTCTCAATGGTGAAAATGGAATGTTCAATTGATAAAAAACGAAATGCTTGATCTTCTCAATGGTGAGAATGGAATGCTTATTTCTTTATGTATGGATAAAAAATTTCACAATAGGAGTCCCGGTAAAATAGGAGATTGCCATTCTGGCTGATGTGAAAAGAGCACATAAGTACATAACTTATCTTGAAGTTAAAAACTTTCTGGCTACATCGACAAATTGATGCAAAAACTGAAAGTTTGATTGAATTCACAAATATCAGTTTCAAGAAATACAGACCTAAATTACCCTCATTGTTGTAAATACCTTCATAACTACTTTTACAAGGTTTCACATCTGTTTTTATGACTTTTATCTATCTCATTTTAATGCTTCAATGTGTTGGAATTAATTGTCATTGTTGAGCAGGCTAAAAGCTTTTATTTTGTAACTTTGCCTGGACATTTTTATGTTGTTGGAGACCTCTTTGTGAGATAGCACTCTATTCAAGTTGGACTAATGTTTTCGAGTTCTACCCATTATGGTATCTCATTCTAATTTAACCAGTAAACAACACTTCATAATTTCAGTTAGACAATTTGATTGCAGGCCTATGCATGTCTCTCCGATAAACCCAAAAGAAAGGCTTTTGATTTCGATAGATGTAACAGCTTATGCAAGGAATGCAGCCGAATCTCACCCAAGACCTGCAACTTTCCTCCAGAAATAGTTAGATCGGATATAATTACCTACCAACTGAGACAAGTTAGAGACAAATTCAGAGAGGAAGTCAGGGTGATAGAGAGTTGTTTGAAGATAAATAAAGCATCCACGATAGAGTTCCCAGTATTTAATCCATCTGACTATATGCTTGGAGACTACCCGCACTACAGAAAGATGTACAAAACACCCGAGGAGTTTTTGTACCTTAGAGCTGGAAGCATTAGGAATTATGATCAAAGAACAGGGAAGTGTGAATCACCGATCTTTGATTCTTTAACATCCATTGCTAATTTATTCTGCAATCACCATATCTGCAGCCATATCTGCAACCATATTTGATGTGATGTAGACCCATATATGCAGCCAGGTATGTAGGAACATTTGGTACATACCTGCCTAATTGCCTAATTGCATTGAAGCTTTTTATGGTTTTACATACTAATCCAAATTCAGATATGGTTTTACATGGAAGCTTATTGCTGCTTACAAAATGATGGGTGCAGGGGGTCTCCAAATATTCTAATTTCAGTGTTTATATATGATGGGTGCAGGGTCGATATATTTCACTGTTTACATGGAAAACTTATTGCTGCTTACAAATATTAAGTTTGGGTAAAACAGACAGTTGAAGAGGCTAACTAGCTAGCTTGATAGTTGTTAATGGATGTCATATGTATGCAGAGAACTCAGGTATCCGGCCAGCTACTTTGAACATCTTCCCTTCTCAGCCAATGCATGTCAAGCCACCGAACAATCACAAGGTATGAATTTTATATAAAATGGGGTTGTGTTGATAATTCTTCTTCTAAAATTCTCTAAACTGATGGGGTCCTCTTATTTTTTGAGTAGGGAACTAGTGCGACGTCAACGGTTGGTTTGGTCAGCTCTCCAGCAAGCAGTGGTTCAAAGAGGACCTTAGAACCATCTATGGAGTTGGCGAATAACACTATAAATGAGGCTGCATGTGGACCTCATCAAGAACAATCCAGAGTTGTCAAGGTCGTATATACACTAACTACACACACCTTTTTTCTACAACAAAATTGCATTTTCATGTTGTACAACTCTCTAGTTCTCTCTCTGATCAGCATTTATTGATCAAGTCTTTGTTGCTTTTCTTGTCTTTGTCACAGGCATATGTGCAGCAGCTTGAGTCAAGTCGAATCAAGCTCACTCAGCTTGAACAAGAGCTTCAAAGAGCTAGGGCTCAAGTGAGTCACAAAACCTAGCTTCTTTTTAAAGTTTTAGTTTTTTGAAAAAAAAAAAGCCTTAACACAATGTTTGGTTTTTTGCTCTTCAATTCAGGGTGTTTTCTTTGGTGGAGGAGCTCTTATGGTTGATCAAGGTCTTCAAGTGGATGAACAATCAAAGCCAAGGTATATATCTCTCTCTCCTCTCTATAATCCAAACTCATTCTAGCTAGCTAGAATTCATTCCTAATTTAATATATTTTTGAATTTCATAATGTTTAATTGGTGCAACTTTACGTGGACAACTGCCTTGCACACTTGGATGAGATGATGGGCTTGAAGGCAATGCTCATGAAAGCCGATCTCTTTCATCTCGTTTCAGGCATGTGGAAGACTCTGGCGGAGCGCTGCTTTTTGTGGATGGGTGGGTTCAAGCCCTCTGAAATCATCAAGGTACGCCCTAATTACATTGACAAACATTTCATTTGTTTGCACAAAAATAAAGAATTAATATTGTTAATGGGTTAATTTTTATGATCTGATCAAATAATGTCTTAACCGGCCAATTGGGTATTAATATTCTGATTTCAGTCTCGTAAGAAAGCAAACATTATTCGTTCTAGTGAGGACCTCATAATTGACATGTTGCCAATGACTATTTCCTTATAATGTGTTGCCCATGACATGTTGCTGTCTTAATTTGTTGACATAAAAGAGTGAGCAAACATTATTCGTTCTAGTGAGGACCTCATAATTACCTTACACAGGAAACGAGCGGTGCCTGATGTGAGTTCGCAAAAAGCACTCTACCTTAGCACCTCACATTGCTTCTCACCCTAGACGACGCAGCTCGAGAGTTCTTGACTTTATATTTTAATACTCCCAAAATTGTAGGGATTTTTGATGTGGAGTACTATTATTTGATTAATAGGTTAAATTTGAAGTTTAGTTGTTCACTTGTATAAGGATCACTGCCCATTATCTTCTCCCAATCAACTCATTGGGTTTGATTTCTTTATAATAATACAATTTTAAGATAATATCTGACACATATTGGACAACTCCAGCACCTGGACACACATTGGAGTTACACTCCATGCTTAGATCATTAACTATACCCCTTTCAAAAGATATCACTTTAAAATCGCTATAACTATTTGTGTGGAAAGTTAGTAATATGCAACAATATTGACTTGTGCTATTCTTTTTAATTACTTGTCAATTCTTTCTTTTTTTCCCTTGTTGATTTTTCTTTTAAGGGTTTCAGTTTGACTTGTGCAACCTTTTTCAGGTGTTTTGTTGTTGCATAACAGCCAAGTTAAACTTATCAAAACTTAAATTCTGATCTATATTACTCACAGGTTAGTCAGCTCGGAGCTGCAGCTAAGAAGTATCAGGCTACTACTCAGAATGCATCATCCAGTTTATCTGCTCAGGAGTTGCAAACTAACTGTAATATGTATGTTCCTTGTTCGTTTGACAACCTGTTAGGGTTTAAGTCCTTTTGATGAACATCCTGTCATGATTTTAATCTGTTCTCAACAAAAGAGAATTCATTTCTGATGTTATATTTTTTAACATCATACAAATATGTCTAGGCTCTTGTTTCTCCTGTGTGAGCCTTGTTTTGCAAAATCTGATAGCTGCTCCTATTGAGCCTGAGTGGGAAGGTGACGATGAGGTACAAATGGAGTTTTTCACATGGTCTATGGATGTGGACAAAATATATGGGCGTTATAATATGGAAGACTCAGAATCCTTGGACTGGTCTTAGAGGTCAGTTCTATGATCATCTCCATGACCAAACAGCAGGATTCTATAGCTGTCGCTCTGCAGCAGAACCAATTCATGTCCAACTGAATCTGGCAACATATTTCGCATGGCTGTGCTCATGGCTATTACTTGGTTATTCTATCTCATATGGTTGTGTCCATTTAAAGGTAATATTTTATTGAGCACAAATCAGTCATTGTTTCTTTTGTGGCCTGTGGGGCGTTAAAAGCTGAAACTTTATAACTTAGAAAAGTAGTTTCTATATTTGCTTGTCAAGAGATAATGATGGAGGCCACTAGACGGGAGAAGGAGGATGGAATTGTCCCAAATGCCGATGTAGATTCTTACATGAAGGTATGTTTAGCAACTCTTTTCTTTGTTTCCTCCATGGCGAGGAAATATTTGATTTGATGCACTATTAACATTTAGTTGTATTTGAGTATTAGGGCAGTTCTGAAATAGAAGTTTTCTTGTATTTTTATTCTTTGTGAAGTATGTTGCTTGATTTGTTAAATACATCCAAGGATTGTTAAAGTCAAAGTTTGAGTAATCTTGGGTATGGTGGATCATTATTTCTTAACCCCCAATTCTGATTGTTCGCTCTACAAGTATTAATAAAGAAATATACAGAGTTTATTGTGTTGATGAAGTGGATAGGCTATCACAGAAAACCTATTTCACATGTACGTCTGATTTATATGCATGAGGTGGTCAAGGACCAATAAAAATGTCAAAATTTTTGCACATATATAGGCTGTTCAAATTACAACTAGGGTGGTCTGAACTGCCCCAGTAGTCACTGAAATATGGAGATTTGTGCCTTGTACCCTTTTTCCTTGGTTTACTAGGCTGAGATAATGAGGTCTAAGTATTGTAATCTCTTCTTGTTGAATGATGTTATCTTTTTGCTCCGATCATAACAGTTTTATGTTATATTGTAAGTGCAATGCATTAAATTAGGAAAATGTTGCAATTCTTTAAAATTGTGTTTAGCTTTTGGCTTTGCTCTGTTGAGATTATTATCTTTAGAAGTTGAAAGCGTTTTCATATGCATGTTTAGAGAATGCATCTGAATGAAAATGCAATACAAGAGATTCATGACTGAAATCACCCCATGTTTGGCGGGGTATTACTATTAATATTAGAACAATATAAATAACCAGAAACTAATGTTATTTACAGGAATGTGTCTGGTTGTCTATTGCTATTAAGTTTAGACATGCTATCCACAGTAACAGAAAAGGCCAGTTAGATTTTGACTAATTGATGCCCTTTAATTTCATTGCAGGAAATCTTGTTCAATGAGGACCACCCTCTTCTTTTGAATTTATCATTTTCAGTTAGTCTAAGTCTTCTCCATATGAGGACCACCCTCTTGGAAACATCTCAGGAGAAAACCGTTCAGCTAATGATGCATTGCTGAATGATAATGCAGAAGAATGTCTTCGACATCTCATCTATGAGACAGCAGCTAATGATAATGGGTGCTTTCAAGCTTTCTCTTCGGGCAAGTCCATGAGAATAAATGTATTGCGTATTCTTTGACCATTTGATGTAATTGTATAATCTGGTCAACTGACAAATGACAAAAAGTGCACAGCATGAAACAAAGTTTGGCACATTTGATGTAATTGTATAATCTTATTAATTACATTACTTTGCCTCTATTCGTTTAAGTTTGGCACATTTAAATTTTTATTTTCTAGAAATAAAACTTATAAGATGTAATAAAAAGTCATTTGATAGCTAAAATATATATATATATATATATATATATATATATGCCACGGCTTAAAATCGTGGCTAACTATTGCAGCGGCTCAGACTGTGGCTAAAACCTTTGCAACGGCTTATAACCGTGGCTAGGACTTGCCACGGTTTTAAGCCGTGGCTATTCCTGGCCACGGCTTAAAACCGTGGCTAACATATATTTTGCCACGGTTTTTAGCCGTTACTGAGGATTTAGCGACGCCCCTACAGCCTACGGTTCTAAGCCGTGCCAATGGGTTACCCCCACGGTTTAAAACTGTTGCTAATGGACATTTTTGGTGTAGTGAATGAAACCCCAAAACATTTCATCTTAAGCCTCTTGATTGGCAAGAGTTATTATACCTGCAATTTCTTCCCAGTATCTCTTCATGGTTGTATTCTGTTAGCTCCAAGAAGCTATCTGTTGCAAATATTTGAGAAACCGAAGTAGACCTTCTGTAAGTATGCTCGACTATATTGGTTAAGGAATGGTGTTGGTTGATGAAGAGCTTTATTAGTTTGAATTGAATTCTTACAATGGGGTTATCAGGCAACCTTGGATCAGTAATGACAAAATTCTTTTCTATACGTTCAAGTGTGGTCGCTAGATCAATACCCCTTCTCATTTCCTTCTTTGGTACTTTATCGTCTAAACTGTCAGGTCTTCCATCATCATCATCATCACTTTCATCATCTATCATGGAAATGTCCACCTGAGAGGTCTCTGCATTCTGGGCTTTCCCTATACGCCTGAATGGAATAAAATATATTTTTATTCAAACATTGGTTGATTTGAGTAAAACAAGAAATTTAGAAACATATTTCTTCGATATACAGATGTGCTGATGCTGCTGGTTTTACTTAACAATCGTTATGGAATTTTGAGGTTTTAGATGGAATTACAGAGGAGTCGTAACACGAATGAATCTTTACCACAGGGAATTCCTACTCGATGTGGGGCTAATGCTAATGCAACTGTGCTTACATGTACCATCACATAATTATGTGGGGTGTCACAATGTGGGTCTTTACTCGAGTCATAATTTTGTTTTGTCCCATCATCAAAGTTTGTTCTACTTATAAAACGTTGTCGAGAAGAAAGTATCTATCACATTTATGATAAACATACCCCATGAAAGAACGTAAACTAGATTTTCTGGGTTTCTTGTCCAACAATTCATTGATCTTTGGCATTGAATTCTGTCTTTGTAGTGCCACGTTCTGGGAGCTTCTTCTCCCTGGGGGTTCAGATCTAAGGGGTCCTCCACCCCCTTCTGACTTCCTCATCATTGGTCAATTTGTAGACTCTGACAATGCTTTGGGCTGATTTACTGCTAGCACAAGTTCAGAAACTGAACTAACATCCATCTCCTTCTGCTGAGATGTGACAGTAAACACATTAGTCTAGATCATGTCATTACTTAATTTTTTACTTTGCTTTCTATATTGTTCATAGAAATTAAGATCACAAAATTTATAAAACCCAAACTGTAAACACCACCCATATTAGATTTAGAAGTAGCATTTAACGAACAAAAAACACGATAACAAGTTTTTTCAACAGGTGTACTGACGGGTTGAAATGCATTTATTTGCAGATCTTGAGATATGTAGCTGCACATAACTTGATTTAGATCAACAAATGCTCTTCAACCTGCCACTAAACTGGTTGCAAAAAAAGATGTTAGTGTAGAAGCACTTTCTCGAACATTGAAGACTTTGACCATCTTTTTTTTTTTTCTTAACAACTGGAACTGTGGCGTAAGGAGGATTGCATGGATGAAGATGGTATAACCTGATATGATACATGGTATGTGTGTAATTTTATTCAGGTATACGAGTTTAGCATCCTACGACCAGGTGCAGGTAATCTCCATCCATTTGGAACAGGAGACAAGTTAGCTCTTCAACAATTAAGCCGATGGAACTTTCCCAGCAGAGGTCCAAGGGTGGTCTAGAACTGTTGTCCTTGTAGTAAAAACTTTTCATGGAAACTCCTTTAACATGTGTATATGGTTTTCATATTTATTGTGTATCTACATATTACTTTCAACAGGTTGCAATACAGACGTGAATACGTAAATAAAAATGGAGACTACAGTTCGAGCTTTATGTCAGGATTTCTCTCAAAATAAACTTTTCACTGTGAAAAACTGAAACTAGGTCATCTTCAACTTCATTCTTAATTTTCCAAGTTGGGCCTACTAGGTCATCTACTTATTTGCTCGTTATCTCTGAAATCCTTACCATTTGATGCTGAAATGATTTATTTTGCAGAACAAAATTTTAATCTTGATACAGGTGAGGACTTACTATTTTTTTTTTAGCCCCTTTCCGTATGTTTGCTGACCTCCACTTGCATTCTGTTCACCACATATAAACTATTGAAGGGATATGTAATGGAATGAACTATTGAAGTATGCCTTAATGGAAAAGCTTAAGGGTCTATTTATATATATATATATATATAAGAAAAAGAAGAATTATTTTGTGTTAGAAATCAAGAATTTAGGTGGCATTATGATTATGCCTGAAAAGTATGTGTGTATGGATCTATTTTTTGAAATTTTATTAGAGAAAGTATTGTTCTCCGTAGCGTAAGGGTGCACCTTCGTCTATAAGAGGCGGTGCACCCTCCACGAATTAGTACATCTTGAATTGTGTCCCCTACAATCCGTCCCCTAAATTGCTTTGATTAGGATCTCTTGATTGGTGTTTAAGGTTACTTGATGGGTGCCACACTCTCGAGCCATAAAATTTAGTTTGAGACTAGAAAAACTTATATAGCTTGTGGTATTTAATTTAATTTGTTTTTTATTAAAATGTTTAGGGTTTAGCATTAGGGTGTTCTTTAAAATCAGTCATAACATATTTCTTTATATTCTCTTATAGTAGAATTTTTTGACTGATGGAACGTTCTATGATTATTACTATTATTTAGCTAAACCATTTGTGGTTTTGGTTATCATATGACATGAATCTCTAAAAACACAAAACAAACAATCACTACCATGCTTCGATTCCATTATTATGTAAAGAAAAAAACCCAGTTATATGTTGGAAATAAAAGTCAAGCCAAAGGGATAACCAATTATCATGAATTAATCAAGCAATTGAAAACCCAACAACGAAATTAAACCCAAAAGCAAAAGGGGAAAGCTCACCAATACCGAACAACTTTACATCTAAAGCACCTGGTGGTGGTAGCGCATTAACAAACAACACAGAGAGTCCGGCGAACGGTGAAAACAACTCCGTACTCGGATGCAGCTTCAAGTTCGGCCCTTACCGCCTACTCTGATGCCATGGCCACAAGGCGCATGATCTCCTTATTCTTCTCTACTCAATTATGCCATTTTTACCTGATTAAGAAACTCACAATTGACACAAAGAACAATAAGAACATGATGCTAAGAACTAGAAACCCTAGATCTCTGAGAACCAGCATTGATGGGGCACCACCGATACATCCAACTATGCCACCACAATTACTCGCTAGTTCTCACCGTCACAACTCCTCTACTTCGGCTCAAATCAACTCACCTTCTCTTCACTTTTCTTGCTTCAAGAGTCGTTTGTTCCTGAGTGAGTGAAATGGAGAGGTGAGAAAAAGAAATTGGATATATGAAAGAATGGTATAATCCAGATATAAAGGGAACCAAAGCAGAGAGAGATAATGGCGTTGGATGATAGAAAAAGAAGATTGAAGGAGCACAAACCTGTTGCTTGCAAAAGAAGATGGAGTGAAGGATGGTATGTTGCTTGCAGAAGAAGATGGAATGAAGGATTGTTGTGGGCAATAACAAGAGCACGATGGAGGGAGATTTTTTTTTTGCTTTTGGAGAGAAAGGTTTACTGAACAAAATCGAGCTCTGTTTTTTTTTTTTTAACTCTCGCCCTTTCTTTCCATAGCGTTTTAATATTACAATGCTATCAAAACTGAGCTTTTGAGCTTTTCATAGCACAAACTAAAAAAACGCTATTATGAAATGCTATTGATGTCCAATTGTGGTGTAGTGCAACAAAATCTTTTTGATGACACAACATTGGCCAAGGGTATGGAGTTTTTTTAAGACAGGTTTCTCTCTGAGCCTGACCTTGCTGAAATCCGTACGAAATTCAGGGTCCCCAAGGACCTGCTATTGTATGTCTTGAAGGGTGACCAAATGCCAATGTCGCCACCGGCAAGGTTCATATGTTTGCATCGAGAGATGTTTCAAACCGGAGTGTGTTTTCCTGTTCTGGATGTGATCTTGGAATTCTTAGATCTTTTTGGGATTCCACTAGTTCAATTGGAGCCTGATGGATATAGAATAATCATTTTCATCCTTATTAGGGCGAAGGAAGCTTGCGTCCGCATGACTCCGCGAGTAATCTAGTTGTTGACCTCTCCTCAACTGATGAGTAATATGTAAGATCATATCGCCAGTTTGTTTCATGAATCTGCCTGATGATTTTAAGTTCTTGCAAAAGTACAATTTCTTAACCCCAGCTAATTCGAAGTATTTTCGGCAGGTCGTCCGCTTGAACGAAAGTTCAGGCCACTTCATAAGTTTGACATTTTTTTTACTTTGATATGCCAGGTTGCAGGCTAGCTGATCATCGCTTGTGTTTCTTTGCCAGAAGATTTCCCATCACTCCCCTTACCCTAGAGGAACGAAACACTATGGAGAGGTTCCGCGACTTGTCGACGAAGAAAGTGGTGGATGTCATAAGTGTCTCAAACTTCATTCGTAGTAGATTGTGGAGCAACTGGCACGTGGCCCCCACTATTTACCAAGAATCACGAGTCAAGTCAAAGGATGGGGTCGATTTTCGTTCCCTGCTTTGACCTAATCTCGCTGACTTGCTGAATTGCACAAGTAACGCACGTGAGCCACAAACCACCGTTTTGATAGCTGATGGCATTCCTACGCTAAAGTCAGACAAGGATCCGAGGAATGTTATAAATTGGAATTTGTAGCGTAACTTAGCTTACTAACCTCATGTCTTATTTATAGTTCAGGAGTCTTGGTTCTATTAGGCTATTAAAGTTGTAGTTTAGGAAGGAGATCTTCGCAGAGATCCTTCTATAATTAGGAGTTGTGTTGTAGAAGGGAAGTTCCCCGTTAGCCTTGTGCTCCTAGATACGCGAGAGATAGTTCCTAATCCAAGTACAATCCGTATAAGGAAGTTTTCCTGCTTGGAATGTACTCTGGTATTTGCTTCCTAGTTGGAATCAGAGAGCTGTTGTAGTTGCCCGTCCGAAGCTGATCATCGAGATATTTGCCTTAGTAGGACTTACGGGTATTGAGGATAGTTGTGAGATGTGTGAGCCTAGCAAGTTGTAAGAGTTCGGGTTCGTCTGGCGGACTGGATCAAGCGAGCTTAGAACCGCTTGGGCTGGATCAGTATTGGGCTGACGCTGGGGCCCGTAATTCCTCGAGATCATCATGACACATGTATGGCTTAGGGAATGTGACCGTTTTTATGTATCATCAGAAATTATTCCCATTTTCAATAACGACACCACTTAACAAAGTTTCAAAAATATCCTAAACCTTTCGAACTTGGTCACCGATTTGTATAGGCTTGTTCACAACCATCGTTGAGTTATACAAACCACAAGAACACATAGATGAAAATGCTCATATGTTACTAAAGGGTTATTTAACTTCTGCCCCATGTATTATGACCAATTTACTTTTTAGACTCTAAACTTGTCCAAGCTTTACTTTAGACTCCAATTTTCATTAAAAAAAATTGAATTGCTCATTTACCCTTTTTTATTAGTGTAAGATTTGACATTCCCTTCTCAAACCAAGGGCTAGCCTCGGACCCGGTAACCAACCCAAGAACTAGACCGTCCTTTTAAAAACCCAATTTTTAGGGACCGAGCTCGGATCAGGTGAAACTGGTTAACCCCAAGTAGCTAAAATTTCAGACCAGACTAGGGATGTCTTGATCCAGGATCTATTTAATTATTGTAATGTTTATTTGGATGTGGAATGATATGATAACATGGCATTATCATATTACTAGTGTACCAGCCTTAAGGTTGGCACGACCATACACTTTCCAAATAGTGTTTACCCATATTGTTGATACAGGTACAGTGTCATGCCACCCTGATCCTTGGGTCGTGCCTTCGGCAACCCCCAAATAGGTCACTAAGTTACCATATATTAACACAAATTATTGAATACCATTATAATAAGCAAACCTCTTGTCAAATAATTTACAAAACATACTAATGCAGTCGATTTCCGCTCCCTGCTTTGACCTAATCCCGCTGACTTGCACAAGTAACGCACTGTAATACCCTGAGTGGGTGGGCTCTGAGGCTTAAGTGCTACCTTGTGTGGGCGGGCTCAGGAGGCTGGCAGGCTACCAAGTGTGGACGAGCTCAGAAGCTGGCAGGCTACCTCGGTGTTATAGTCCCACATCGACTGGGTGAGGGATGGAGGTGTGCTATATATGTACGAGTTTGGATCTACAAGACACAACGCGTTTTAAAGTCGTGCGGGTAGTTAGGTTGGGCCCAGAGCGGACAATATTGTATCATGTGGATTGGGTCGTAACCCAGCCGAAAGTGTGTCGACGTGTACGTTAGGCCCCAAGGGGGTGGACTGTGGACACCCTTGTGTGGGCGGATCTGAAAGGGAGGGTGACGGTTGGAGCCCAATAGACAGAGGGTTGGCAAGCTACAAAAAATGGAGATAGTCCCACATCGCCTGGGTGTGGAAGGGGATGTGTTATATATGTGTGAGGTTGGATCCCCATAGTAAGAAGGTTTTTAAAGCCATGCGGGCCGGTTGGGCCCAGAGCGAACAATGTCTTATTGTACGGATCGAGTCGTTACACGCAAGTAAGCCACAGACCACCGTTGTGGTGGCCGATGGCAATCCGATGCTAAAGTCAGACAAGGATCTGAGGAAGGCGTAATGCTATAAACAGAGAGTTCGTAAGAGATCCTTATCTAATTAGAAGTTGTGTTGTACGATGGAAGTTCCCTGTTAGCCTTGTGCTCCTAGATTCGCGGGTTCCCAATCCAATAACAATCCATAGAAGGAGGTTTCCCTACATGTTACTCTGGTATTTGCTTCCTAGTTGGAAGTAGAGTGTTGCGTAATTGCTCGTCCGAAGCTGATCCTCGAGATACTTGCCTTAGTAGGACTTACGGGTATTGAGGATAGTTGTGAGATGTATGGGCCTAGCATGCTGTAAGAATTCGGATTCGTCTGGTGGACTAGTTCAACCGAGCTTAAAATTGCTTGGGCCAAATCAGTGTTTGGCTGACACTAGGGCCCATAATTCCTCAAGATCATTATGACACTGTATGGCTCAGGGATGTGACCGTTTTTATTTATCATTAGTTACTCCCTCCGAGTTAGTGGGCCGACACATCGGTTTGCTAAGTCATCTCTTTGAAAAGACATACCGCTCATGATGATGATTGAGTCTAAGTCGAAGCTTGAGCTGCGCACTGCATTAATCGAAAGTGTGTCGGTTCAGGGGAAAAGAGGCGGGAACCTAATCCCTATTTAAGTCATCTGTAGTTCAGAGTCTGACTCTTCTATTTCCCTTGCTCATCTTCTAATTAGAGAAGATTGATCATCTTTGTCATGGCTCAATAAAATCTTCTTGATGATGCAACATTTGCAAGGGCCTAGAGTTCTTCGAAGACAAGTTACTTTCTAAGCCTGACCTTGCTGAAATCAGTACGAAGTTCGGGGTCCCCCGAAGACCTACCGTTGTATGTCCTACAGGGTGACCAAACGCTAATGTCACCATTGGCGTGGTTCATCTATTTGCATCGAGGGATGCTTCAAACTAGAGTGTGTTTTCTTGTTCTGGATGTGATCTGAGAATTCTTAGATTTTTTGGGGATTCCTCCGGCCCACTTGGGCCCTAATGGATATAGAATCATCCTTATTAGGGCAAAAGAGGCTGGCGACTGTGTGACTCCGTGAGTAATCTAGTTGTTGACCTCTCCTCAACTGATGAGTAATGTTGTCTGCAAAATGATGTCGTTGGCTTGTTTCGTGAATCTACCTGATGATTTTAAGTTCTAGCAAAAGTACTGCTTTTTAGCCCCTGCTAATTAGAAGTATTTTCGGTGTAAGGGTCGTCTGCTCAAACGATAGTTCGGCCACTTTGTAAGTTCAATTTTTTTTCATGACTTTGCTTATGCCTGGTTGTAGGGTAGCTAATCATCGCTTGTGTTTCTTTGCAGGAAGGTTTCCCACAACTCCCCTTACCCTAGAGGAGTAAAACACTATGGAAACGTTATGCGGCTTGTCGACGAAGAACGTGGTGGATGTCATAAGAGTCTCCTACTTCATTCGTAGTGGGTTGTGGGACAACTGGCACGTGTTTTCCACTATTTATCAACATTGCAAGTCAAGTCGAAGGATGGCGCCCCGTCTAGGAAGAGGAAGGTCGCTGGGGCCAAAGCTCCTTTTATGTTTGACATGGAGGAGCCGTCTAAAACGCTTGCCTCTTTTGTGTCCGATCTAGGTTGCCTTCAACATGACCCACTCTAGGGGGAGAAGTGCACGAGCCTGATCGGCCTGTCAAGGTGGAGACTGATGTGTTCGGCTGGGAGGAGGATTACCTGCGATTTGCAGGGCTGAAGACTGGCCAAATCTCAGTGACGCTCAGGCTGAACCTTTGAATGAGCGTCTAGTGCAGGTTGCAATAGCAGTTTCTGCTGGTGTTGATTCCCACGGGACTGTCCTAGAAGAAGGCTTCAGCGAAGATTCGCCTGAGGTTGTAGAATCTGATCATCCCAATGGCATGACTTCTGAAAGTGGCCATGGCACAAGCCAAGTTTCTTATAGCCCTCACCGTTCGTCGTCTCGTTCTAGGCCATGATTTGAAGTGTTGGAGGGTCCTTTGGATAAATTTTTTCCTCCTCTTTTTTCGGACCCTGTTGAGCCATCTCGTACTAAAGGGTCGGTTGTTCGTGACAAGGGAAAGGTCGTGGATGAGAGCCTGGGAATAGTGGCAACTGCGAAGGGTGGTGCCAACAGGATTTTTGATTCGGAAAGGCTTCATCGGATGCACGGATAAGTCTGTTTGCACCAAACATGGAGATGATGAGCTTTCAGGTTTTGCACCAAACATGGAGATGATGATTTTTGACATGGAGTACGCTTCAAGGAAACATATAAGTAGGCTTCACAGTTGTCTGATGGATTGCGCCCCGAAACCCGAAGAGGATACGCTGGAAGGGTGTATGGATAAGGGTTAAAAGTACCTTATGTTGGGTATGTCTCACTTGAGCAAGGTGGCCGTCGCTAGGACTGAAGTCGATGTGGCTTGTGAAAGGGTATACACCATGGAGCGTATTTTCTCGCACATGCAGTCCCTATCGTCTGATGCGCTCTATGAAATTGAGCGACTACAGAAACAGGATGGATCAATCATATGTGGTCGCTGAGACCTAGAAGGCTCGTCTAAAAACCATTGAGCGTGATCTGGCAAAGGCGGTGTCTGAGATAAACGACCTTAAGCAAGAGTTGAGCTAGATCCACCGAGACATCGAGGTTGCGCAGGAAGCTGTGGCTAAGGCGTGTATAGAACTGCGGTTCTTGCTGAAGAGAATGCTTCAAAGGAGGCCAACTGGGCTACTCAAAAGCAACAAATGGAATTCGATGTGGAGTTCAATGCTCGTGAGGCAAGGAAGGCCAAGGACTAGATCAAACTAGAGTGGCATGAGCTCAGTGTTGTGAAGAGCAGTCTGGCCATAGAACATTCTCAGGTTGACGCATTGACTAGCAAGTTGGAATTGTTGGGGCGTGAACTTGTTGACTCAAAAGTGTGGGAGGAAGAGCTCTTGCAGAAACAAAGTAAATGCAAGTTATGTTTGGTTGTACACGATAGGGTGGAGCTGCTGGCACTAATGAAAGGGGAACATCCAGAGTGGGATCTTGACCGTTACAAGAAGATGTCGTATGTAGACCTTTTCGTTTCCATTGCGACGTCAGACGAAGAGGACAGTTTGGATCCTGATGCCTGGGTCGTGGTGCGTGCTGACGCAGCTCCTACTCCTTCTTTCGCCAAGCTTATCTCTTCTATTTTTGTACATTTTCCTGATAAGGAATGAATCTATACTTTTGTACCCATTTTGTCGACCGTTAATAAAAAACAATTTTATTTGTTTTGTGTTTGTTGTCTCTATTGCATGTTTTTCGTTTCGCCTTGTCATCTTTCTTTGACATAGGTTGGTTGAATCAATAGAACACCAAATGGTCTATCTATAGTAGAAAGTTTGACCGCTTTACATTGCAAATGACTCAGGATCATTGTTGCCGAGTCATGTCCAATAGTGGGCATGTTGCAGACAATTTAGTTGGGGGTTGAGTTGCCCGAGCTGTGTCTTATCCCCAGGGTAAGCTGCTTAAGGTTTGCCTTATTTTTCTGATTGGTCGGCTGCAACTGCTACGATGGGCGAGTTGCGATGGTCGACCGTATACGTCAGGGCATTTGCTTGGAGTCAAGTGTCGTAAGCTCGGGCAGACACACTATGTAGCATTTATTTAGCTGTATGATCTATGTATTGGCTCGAGTGGCCTTTCTGGTAATAGGATGCCAGCTTGTTTGAGCGTGAAGACGTTGACTCAGCTAGATTTGTCTTGGTGGCCATTGTTTCGAAAGAAAGCGGTGATTGCATGGCGAGCTGCACGGGGCTCCCACATTTTGAACCGGCTATGAGGTTCGGGGAGTAAAGATTTGGCGACTACCCTGAAGAGCGGTAGTCCCATGGCGAGCCATCGACATCATTTGGGGACTGACTAGTCTCCCACCTTTTGAACCATCTATACCCGCGCAATGGGGCTACAAGTTTGAGTAAAAAAAAGGGTTCGACGACAAGGCTGAAAAGAAGTGATCCCATGGCAAGTCGTCGAATCAGTTCAGGACTGACTAGGCTCCCACCTTCTAAATCATCTACACCTGTGCGCATCAAGCTATAAATTTGGAAGTTTTCGGCGACCACACTGAAAATCAATGGTCTTGTGGCAAGCCATCGGAGTCAATTCGCGACTGACTAGGCTCCCACCTTCTAGACTATCTATACCCGCGCAGTGGAGTTACAAGTCTAGGGTTGGTGATTCGGCGGCCACACTGAAAAGCAGTGGTCCCATGGCTAGCCGTCAAAATGAGTTCCGGACTAACTAGGCTCCCATCTTCTGAAGTATCTACACCGCGCAGTGGGGGCTACAAGTCCAGGGTTGGTAATTTGTTGCCACGCGGAAAACGGTGGTCCCGTGGTAAGCCGTCGAAATCAGTTCAGGACTGACTAGGCTCCCACCTTCCAAACCATTTACACCTACATAGTGGGGCTACATATCAGGGCTTTGATCAGAAATTTTGGTTGCTAGTCGCCACCAGCTAGGCTTACCTGATTGGGTTTGGTGATCATTGTCCGCGAAGGGGTCAATGATCACTGGCAAGTTGTCGTCACCAAGCGTGATAGCGCTGATTAGACCCCCAGTTTCTAGACCATCGAAATTCGCGCTAAGTGGACTAGGTGTTGGGAGATACCTAGGGATGGCAGTGGGGCGGATTTTCACGGATATCCGCCCCACCCAATCCGTTTGGGGTGGTTTTGGATATGGTTGAATGGGTTTTCGGGTGGTTTCGGGTATCAAAAAATATTCGTTCACTATTCGGGGCGGATACGGATTTGGCCATATCCGCCCCGCGGATATCCGTTTAAGTAGTAAAATTACTAAAATACCCTCGATTAAATTAGTGAAATACACTTTACTATATAAAAGCAAAAGTTTTATTCGATTATTCGCCTCAACTCACTCACATTCTCCCCCATTCTCCCCTCTCACTCACATTCTCCCCCTCTCTCACAGCGATTAGCAAAGGCGAAGGCGAAGGCGGAGGCGGATGGGGAGGCGGAGGTCCAAGGCCAAAGCTCGAAGGGTCATCTTCGTCCCTTCGTCTCCTTCTCAGAATCTCACAGACACTCGAAGACAAAGGGATTAATCCTCCTCCCATCTTCTGCTGAGATTTCGCAAGGAAGATCCATCCTTCTCCCTCTTCCTGCTGCTGCTGCATCTTCCTCCTTCCTCCTCCCTACTGCGACGACAGTCTTGCTCCTCGCGGTGATCCCCTCCCTTCCCCTGGTCCTCTTCGTCCCTTTATCTCAGATATGATCTGTGAGATCTGATCTCTGATCCGTGATCTGATCCTGATCTGATGACATCTGATGAGATGAGATGAGATCTGCGATGAGATGATCTCTGATCTGATCTGACCTAGGATCATCTCTAATCTGATCTGATCTCGAAGACAGATTCCTCTCCCCATCAGATCTGAGATCAGAGTATTTTTTTTAGATCGAAATCTTTTTTTATTTTTTGTAATTTGTTGTATGTTTTTTTGTATTAATGAATGATGTAATTTTAGTGTAGAAGTAATTTTTACTGTGTTTATGTATGAACGAAATTTTTTTGTAATCCCTGAATCTCTATAAATTTTGTAATCTCTTTAATTTGTTGTATGATTTTTTTTGTAATTTTTTGTAATCAAACTGTTATGTAAAATTATGAATGAAGAAAATTTTTAACGGATGTGTGGGCGGGGCGGAGGTGGGTTTTAAATAATTTGGTAAACGGATTGGCGAGGCAAATTTTGGGATCCGTTATTCCTTGCGGGGCGGGGATGGATTTGCTCAAATCCGCCCCAATCCGCTCCGTTGCCATCCCTAGAGATACTAGAAGTCATCGACATCAGCTTCGGCTGGCTAAGCATGCCCAGTTGAAGAGGGGTTCTGCTCGTTTGAGGGTGTGTGAACCCATGTCTGCTAGTGTTGCGTACTGTGTGGACAACATTACCTTAATATAAACAGTGATCCGTAGGTACGGTCCGTGTGTCTAGGCTAATTTGGATTTGTGCTCATGCCAAGCATGTAACAGAACACTGTTTGAATGGTGGGCTGAGTGGATCGAGCCTTTGGGCCCGCAAAGGAAGAGTTAAGGTTTTCTGTACGGTTGCGCTACGTGTATGGCATAGATCGTACGGTGACACGTGTACGGTGTAAGCTGGCAGATGGTTTAGTACCGGTTACTCTCCCTGAATTGATGGGGTTGCATGCAACGTCATTAATTGAGAGAATGTGGTCTGCGCATTTTCCTTGGGAACCGCCATTTCTTCATTTCCCACACAGTACTCTATGATTAGCAATTAATACAGGAGACTCGTTTGGTGAACCATTATGCCTATATAATGGTGTCTTCCAATTGTTGTAGGCATTATTTTTTATAGAGCTTATCTCCTAAATGTTCCTATTTGAAGAAAATGCTTTGGATTTTTCAAAGGCTGAAGGGAGATCTCTAGGAATGGAGTTCTCGAATGTTATGATATTTGCACTGATCAGGCACGATGATGGTTGTTGCTATGCGTAATCACCCATTCGGGGTGGGCATGTAGTTGTTCTGCTGAGGTATCGTAATTTCTTCTCATATCGCGGAGAAGTAGTACAGATTCTATACCAAGGGAGATGCCTTGTTACTTCGTGCCGCTTGCGTCAATGCGTGCGTGGATCCCACTGGTAACCAGTGGTTGATCGAAGTGTTAGCTAATGTGCCATGCTTTTAGGTGTGGCATCTCTCAGTCACTCCTAGCATCATTCATGGGAGAAGTGACCTCATTTGGCAGCACTGTGAGACCTTGTCCGCTTCGCCGTTTGTGGCCATCCTCATCTGTCTCCTTCAATCCCCCATGAATGGCTACAACCATTTGAGGGAGTGTATAAGGGGGTGGGATGTTTGTTGAGGAAATCAGTAGTCCGTTGTAAGGTCTATAATGCTATTGTATGGGCACTTTCATGGGGTGATTCGACGGAGCAATCTGGCCGCTCAGTCCTTTCAACTTCCTTTGACGCCTTGTCTTTATCTTGGGAATGGGTTGAGCGAAGTTCATTCGCATATCTTTGCTGTCACTTGCAAATTAGCTTGCATAACCTCCTTCAGATACCGTTACGTAGTTAGATCGTCTAAGCGAGTCTTTTACTTCATGTCACACTATATTCAGATGTTTGTAGTGTGTAGTCTTTTGTAACCGCCTCAAGGCACTTGTTGTTGCATCTTTCCAATAATCAATAGAGATTGTTTTCGTAATTCTTCCTTTATTTCTTAAATAATTGCAAATCACAAGTCTATAAGAACTAAAACTCTACATTGACTATGGAAAGTGAAACAAACGACTGAAAGTAGACTAACTATTGATAGGGAGAAATCAGTCCTGACCTTAAAGTGAATTTGGGTTGCTATTGTGGATCATTCAGCAGACTATCGAGGCACTTAAGAGGTTACTGAAGAGTAAACCTTGTAAGGGGTCAATTTCTGTATCGGTTGAACGTCGGGGGGATGTGTTCCCGCTTGTCATGGTCTTTCTGTTTCCCTGGGCGAAAGAGCTTATTGCTCATGTGCCGCTTAAGTGTGACATCTCTGTTGTCGTTTTGCCTGGCACTGGTTCAGACTGCTCTGCAGGATGTAGTTGGATCTGGGAGCATTCTATCCATTTCAATGGGGTGTAATTACAGCCTCATGTCGTAGGTTGGTCTCAGCATATTGTCCCTTCAGAGTGGTTAGTGGTATACCTAATGCACTAGTGAAGGGTGGAGACTACTGCTTCCATCTAGTGGAGCTATGGTCTTCCCAAGATAAGGTTGTAGGTTGATGGCGCATCGACTACCATGAAGTCCAGAAACATGACCTTTATTAACTGTGGCTCTTCTGCCACTGTTGCTAACCTTATCTTTCAGAGGAAGAAGCATTTCTCCCCGCTGAATCCAATCAATGGGTGATCTGAGGGTGTCAGGTTTTCTTCCTTGAAGTCCATGCCGCGGTACGCGCTATAGAATAGAGCGTTGAGCTAGCTTCCTATATCCACCAGAGCTCTCTTTACCTCCCACCTTCTATGGAGACCGAGATGACTAGAGCGTCGTTGTGTGATTTTCGGACTCTTTCGAGGTCCTTGTCTGTAAAGGTCAAATGGGAATGGGGCTCTAAATCCTTGAGTGCGGATGCGTCTGTCCTCATCCGTGGATTGTGTCCTTATCTCGAGTAAGGTCCGCTTGCGAGACCTGTATTACTGGTCTTCATTCGGTTTGAACCCATAAAGGACATAGATTATCCCTTGGGTGTCCTTCTCTATCTCTTTCACTGACTCCCCTATCCCTGGTTCATTCTGGCTGCTTTTCAGAGTTCAGGAATTTCTTTACATTGCCTCTGCGGATCCAGTACTCAACTTCATACCTCAGAATCTTGCAGTCGTTGGTATCGTGGCCACCCTCCTTGTGGTATGTGCAGTACATGTCATTGTCACGCTTGGAGGGTCTCCTCGCTGCTTTAGAGGCCACTAAAGATCATCCCAGTTTTCATGGAGTTTAGTACGTCTGACATGCTAGAATTGAGGGGTGTCACAGCCCTGAATCCAATGTAGTTGGATGTTTTCTCTTGCCTGGAACGACTAGGGTCTAACCTATTGTCACCGCGCTTTCTCTTGCTCAGTTCTTCGTCCTCGCGTCTCTTTCCCTCCTTCTTGTCCTTAGGAGCGGAGGGCTTCTTTTCGCATTCGGTTTCTCTCCTCATGGTTCTCAGCTCCTCCAAAGTGATGTGTTTCTGAGCGCTCTTGTTGAGCTTTGTCATGTCCAGAGGGGGCTATAAGGTGAGGTCTTTTTAGAGTTTTCCTTCCTTGAGGCCTGCAGTGAAGGCTATCACGGCCGTGTCATTGTTGCATTCGTCGATGAGAGTCAGCTCATTGTTGAAGTGCATGACATACTCTCTAAGAGTCGCGTGAGACCTTAGCTTTAGTGAGAATATGTAGTGCAGGCTTTTTCGGAAACCCTGGCTCCCTACGAAACGTGTAAGGAACTCTTTTGCAAGTAGGAGTTGATTGACCTCGGCGGAAGGTCCTCACTCATGATCTGGTCCACAAATGGTGGGACGGAAAGAGATACAGTAAGGGCCGTACTCCCCTCTATGGAGGGATTTTGAGGGCCAAGCCTTTCTTCCCTAGCGGTGGGCTCAGCATTAGCCGCTCAACCTTCCCTAGTCAATGAGAACTAGCGGAGGCTTGGATTTCCTGTGCTTGCTCTATGTCATCCTCCAGAGACGGAGGCATGTGTTTCTCTTGGTCTCCATTAGCAGGTGGTGGATTTTGTCATGTGAGAGCCTCCATTGCCTTGGGTATCTGTTGTATTTGAGATGACAACCTATCGATTCGGGGTCCGTCGTTGCTATTGTCGGCGCGGGGGCTTGAGTCTGCAACTCGTGTATGATCAGAGTCATTGAAAGCGATGGTACTACGCCAACCTGAACATTTGATGTGTTCCCCTATTCTCCGTTGTTGCGTGACTTAGTGGTCACCATCTTTCTGGATTTTGAAAGGAGACGACGCTAGTGTAAAGTTAAGAACTCTGTCGTCCCCACGGACGGCACCAAACTAATGCAGTCGATTTTCTCTCCTTGCTTTGACCTGATTCTGCTGACCTGCACAAGTAACGCACGTGAGCCACAGACCGTCGTTGTGGTGGCTGATGGCACTCCGATACTAAAGTCAGACAAGGATCTGAGAAAGGCGTAATGTTTTAAACAGGGAATTTTTAGCGTACCTTAGCTTACTGACCTCATGTCTTATTTATAGTGTAGGAATCATGGTTCTACCAGGCTATCGAAGACGTAGTTTAGGAAGAAGATCTTCATGGAGATCCTTCTCTAATTAGGAGTTGTGATGTCGGAGGGAAGTTCCCTGTTAGTCCATGTGCTCCTAGATACGTGGGAGTTAGTTCCCAATCCAAGAACAGTCCGTAGAAGGAAATTTTCCTGCGTGGAATGTACTCTGGTATTTGCTTTCTAGTTGGAAGTAGAGAGTTATTGTAGTTTTTCGTCCAAAGCAGATCCTCGAGATACTTGCTTAGTAGAATTTACGAGTATTGATGATAGTTGTGAGACGTGTGGGCCTAGCAGGTATAAGAGTTTGGGTCTGTTTGGCGAACTGGATTAGGCATGTTTAGAACTGCTTGAGCTGAATCAGTGTTGGGCTGACGATGAGGCCCGTAATTTCTCGAGATCATCATGACACGTGTATGGTTCCCAGGGATGTGATCGTTTTTATATATTATCACATACCTTGGAAATCAATAATTCTATTAAATGAAATTTAAATTTAGAAAATCACTCCAACAAATTTTTGTCCTTTTATGTTTGGTTTAAAAAATATATATGAATTTTTTTATTGCTAGAGGTGGTTAATGTTTGGGTTGAATCAGGGTTTGGGTCAATTGAGCTTTTGAGTAGTATTAGGGGCAATTTTGAAATTTTCTAAGTTGTACGAGGGCGTTAACGAGATTTTGAAAAGTCCACAAATACACACACTTTTCAATTGCTAATGGGGGGAAGAGGATGGTTGTAAATTTATAACTTGGCAAGGGCAATTTAAGAATTCGAAAAATGACAAAAAAACAGATTGACACACGATGAAATGTAAAATTCAATTCCAGAGATGTACTCCATTTTTTTTCTTCTTAAAAGAAATTGGGAGTCTGTACTCCATAAAGTACATCTAAGTGCAAAAGTGAATTTTTTTTTTTAAATTGGTCAAAGCCCTCTCTCACCTTTTCATCCATTCCCACGCAAACACACACACAATTGCAGCAAGCAATTAGGAATCATCACCTTGCCGAACTGCCTCCTCGTTGAGCTTCACATATCTCTCCTCTTTCTTATTTTCTTTGTTTCCTTATCCCTCATTCTGTCTTCCCCTCTTGCTTTGGTGTGCATCGGGTTTATTAGATCTAGTTATCAGCAAATAATGAAATGTTTAGTGCTCAGTGGGGGCTTTTACAAGTAGGTGAGAGAGGTGATGAGCTGGGCCAGTTAACTAGTGGATTTGGGGAATTGGAACTGAGGATCGAATTGAGAATTTTGGTTCGGTCTTGTGTTTTAAGATTGAAGATTAAAATAATATTAAAAGACTTGCCCAAATTGCCCCGATCAGTTCAGTTCCCCTTTTGGTCCTTTTTGGGTCTAAAATGCCCAACTCTACTCAAACTTATATAATTTAGACGTACCCCTCATTATGATTTGTTTGGCTATCTAGAGGTTGTTTGAGTGGGTATATCTAATTCATATTAGTTTAAGGAGGGAAAATCAAATTTCAAAAAAAAAAAAAAAAAAAAAAACAAAGTTGTCATTTTAAAGAAATTTATGAAAATTGGAGTCAAAAGTAAAGTTTGAACAAGTTTGGGATCTACTGGAAGGCAAACAACCAATTTGACATAAAGTTTATTCATAAAGTAAATAAACAAGAGAGGAACCCTACTTAAAAGTAAATACACTCTCATTATTTTGGGCTTCCTTAAACCAATTTGGACTTCAGTCTTTAGTCTTCTTGGCATTTTGACTTTGGTTGACCTGGTATTCTTGAATCTCATTATAGTCCTTTTCAGTTTATTTAACGCTTAACCCTCCCCACCTCGTAGCGTCTGATACCATCTGCCACACCTCTATGAACTCAGGTGATATACCTTTGGTTAGTCTTTTTCAACTTGACTTTGATTCTAATTAGCGTTTCTAGTTTGTACAGTCGGTCTTTCGCCTTGTTGAGTCTTCTTGGTCACTCACAAACCCTATATTACAACTTTATAATTCAATTTCACATTAATACATTAGCATTCAATCACTCAACCTATATTAATTTTATAAATTTAGTCAATTAGGTTTTTGTTCTAATCCGCAAAATACATTTTCAATTTCTCTTCAGTTTTTTTTATAAGGAAATCTAGAAGGTAGTCATAATAACAAAAAATAAGATATCAAAACATTGTAGGTGATAAACTTTATGGTTTTATGGCCTAAACATAAATGTGCTTTGGTAGGGCTCGAAGTCCTTTTTGAAAAAAACAAAAGTTTACTTTTATATGAATCTCTCATAAATATGTTATGTTAGAACCGTAAAAATGTGATACCATCGTTTGCAAGGATAACCGACTAAATTAGTTGCAATTTGTAATTTAACAAGGATAGTAATACACTACAACTTATTGTTATCTGAAAAAAAAAAGGATTATAAAATAAAATGAAATCTCTCCTACATTTCAGATAGCTTTTTTACTGTTCATGAACAGTGTTATGTGAGTGTTTGTCCTACGTGGCATTTTTATGTCATTGGCAGAAGTTAAGTGAAAAAAAAAAACCCCTCATTTCCCCTTTCTTCCTCTACCCAAACCACTCCCACCAATCAGAGAAGGAGAGAAGAAGAAGGACGAATGAAAAAAAAAAAAATCGATGCTTTCCTCTTCCCCTCATTTCCCCTTTCTTTCTCTACCCAAACCACTCCCACCAAGCAGAGAAGAAGAGAAGAAGAAGGACGAAAGAAGAACAAGTATGAGAAGGTAACATCCTTCTTCTTCTTTACATCTCCTCTTCTTCTTCTTCTTCTTCTTCTTCAGATCTGAAGTCCACCATTTAGGTTTTTTTTTTCAGGAAATGAAGAAGCTCTTGAAAGAAGGTAAGATCTGAAGAAGCTCAAAAATATCTTGAAGTCCACCAGTTCCGTTTCTCATCAGAGGTGTGTTTATCTTTTTCTTCTTCTTCTTCTTTTTCTTCTTCTTCCATTCTCTTCTTTGCTATTAGGGTTTCGAATTCTTCTCTTCAATACCAATTCTTCAATTCTTCAATTTGATCAAGTAGGGTTTCAAATTTTCGATCTCCTCTTCAATACAGGTTCATTGCTATTATGTTTCATCGTGTAATTTCTTCACATATTTGGTGTGCAAGTAGGGTTTATTGTGTATGTTGTCTTAGTTTTTTCATTCTCTGTTGATTTTCATTGTAGATCTGCTTGGGGTTCTGTTTTTTTTTTTTTAATTTCATTCGAAGGTTGTTAACTCTGTCGTGCAATTTACGTTGAAAATATGTGATGGGTTGAGTTTTTAGGCGTTTTTCATTGGTTTAGAAGAGGTGAAAGGGTTAACTCCTTTGTTTTTTGATGATAGAGGTGAAATGGGTTTTTGATTTAGAAGGTTTTTGAGAACTAACGAATTGGTCGATGGTTTTTTGCACGTACTTGGATGGGAAAAATAATTAAGGTAGCAAAGCTGATAATTGCAGAAAAAGCTATTACTTTTTCATTCTCTGTCGATTTTTTGCACGTTCTTGGATGGGGTTTCAGATAATTTGATAATAGTTGAGTAACTGTAATCGTTAAGGTATCAAATTGGGGATTTCAATTGGGGTGGTGATTGGAGTACTATTGGGATTTCAGATAGGTAGTAGCGGTTCAGATCTCTT
The DNA here is from genome assembly GCA_003290165.1 of Berberis thunbergii. NCBI lineage: Eukaryota > Viridiplantae > Streptophyta > Magnoliopsida > Ranunculales > Berberidaceae > Berberis > Berberis thunbergii. The sequence continues at coordinate 40,310 of QNQO01002586.1, read as the reverse complement.
CTCCTCATTCTCTCCTTTCATTCTTCAATTCGGTGGAGGAGGGGGAGAGGCGAAGCCGAAGAGGAAAAGTAAGATCCTTCTTCTTCTTCAGATCTGAGTACTTGCTTCAATTTTTGCTCATTTTTGCTTCAATTTTTGCTCATTCTTAGCATCTATACAAGCTCATTCTTGCTTCAATTTTGTTGTTCTTTATTTTGGTTTTCATTTTCATAAGTTGTTCCATTGTTATCCTTTTTTCATGAATCACCTTTTCCAACTTCTATAATGTGCTTAAAAACTGCTCTCTTTTGTTAAAGCTGATAACTTGGATATTGCAATAGCTACTAATGATGGAATTAAGTGGTATGCAAGTTCAAAAGTGTTTACTTATCAATGTTCTGCTGTATGATTTTTTTATTCATATTTACTTTGTATTTGTTGATTAGTTTATGAGTTTCTTGCTTTGAATGGGAGCTAGGTTTAGTTTTAAAATCTAATGACTTAACTTGGTGGGTCTTAGCATCTATACAAGCTCATTCTTGCTTCAATTTTGTTGTTTTTTATTTTGGTTTTCATTTTCATAAGTTGTTCCATTGTTATCCATTTTTCATGATTCACCTTTTCCAACTTCTATGATGTGCTTAAATATGTGCTTAAAAACTGCTCTCTTTTGTTGTGAACCATACTATTCGAGAAACATAGTTCATTCTTTTTGTTTCTTACTTCTTTCAGGTATACTCCATATTTCTCTAATCCCATTTGCCATTTGTTTGAAATCTCATAAACAAAAGCTTGAATTAGCAAAACAGCTGAATCTCAGACCCAGACAAGTAGAAGTTTGGTTTCGGAACAGATGAGCAAGGTACATTGTTTATTTGTTTTTTCAAACCTTCGTTAATCTCTTTTAATGGGTGTTTCAAATTTTGTATTTTAATTCTGATTCAATGAAAATATGTGAAATTTTCAGAACAAATTTGAAGCAAACAGAGGTGGACTGTGAGTACTTGAAGAGATGTTGTGAAACACTGATAGAAAAGAACAGGAGGTTGTAGAAGGAGCTGCAAGAGCTGAGGGCTTTCAAGGCTTGCAACCCATTCTACATGCAACTCCTAGCAATTCTCAAACTTTGTAGTGGTGGTGATACTCATTCATGAACACTCGAAGAGCAACCAAAGAGAAGAAACTCAAGGTATGATTCTAGTCCCTCTTTTATAATTTTTGGGTATTTCCAATTTTGGTTGATGTGATACTTGCTTATGTGAGATTTTTTCTATGTGGAGCATGAGATTTTGTTTTAACCGTTTGGGTTTATTGTTTGAATGTGTTTGTTTTGACCGTTTGAAGCATGAGCTTGATGACATTTTTGTTGTGTTGAGCATTGTGTTCAAACCACTATTTTTTTGACTGAATTCTTTGTCATATATCTGATGAAAAATCTTTACTTTGTTGAACTTATCTCAAACATTGTGGTGGTGTTGAAATCTCTTTACTCTGTTGAAATTTACTCTTTGTACTCATTCATTGTAAGTGTTTTTTTTTAATTAAAGAAAAACCCTATTGCGATTATTCGACAATTCCTTTAAAGTACAATCTACTCTGTAGCAGTGCCAACTTCTTTTCTCTCTATTCTAAAGTAAAATGTACTCTGTAGATGAGAAAAGCATTGCTGGAAGTATAACTGCTCACATGAAAGATTTCCAGTATCTTTTTTTTAGCTGATTTTGTCCTCGAGGGTGGTAGATTTACTTGATCCAATCACAAACTCTCCCCCACTCTCTGTAGACTGGATTGAATATTTGGATCCTTCCAAGATTTCCTCCTTCCTGCTGTTAGATCTGTTCATCATGCAATCCTTTTGGAGCATCCAATCAACAACCCCTACCTTAGACCCTAGACCTTTCTGACTGGAACAATATGGTTTGAAGATAAAGATTTCTACAAAATGTTTGAGATCAATTGGAAATAGCTTCAATATGATGGGCACCTTGCTTTGTTTATTTGGAAACAAGCTCAAGCTCCTAAAAAACTTCTGCAAAGAATGGAAAAGGCAACGCTTTGGTCAGCTCAACAACCTTATTGAGAACAAACAAATGAGCATTGTTGGTTAGATCTTATTGAAGAGGCTAGATAATTAACTCAAAATGAATGGAGATTAGAACTAAGAGCATAATTGAGCTTACTAAGTTACTGAAAATGAACATTTTGGTTGATGTGATACTTGCTTATGTGAGATTTTTTCTATGTGGAGCATGAGATTTTGTTTTAACCGTTTAGGTTTATCGTTTGAATGTGTTTGTTTTAACCGTTTGAAGCATGAGCTTGATGACATTTTTGTTGTGTTGAGCATTGTGTTCAAACCACTATTTTTTTGACTGAATTCTTTGTCATATATCTGATGAAAAATCTTTACTTTGTTGAACTTATCTCAAACATTGTGGTGGTGTTGAAATATCTTTACTCTGTTGAAATTTACTCTTTGTACTCATTCATTGTAAGTGTTTTTTTTTAAATGAAAGAAAAACCCAATTGCGATTATTCGACAATTCCTTTAAAGTACAATCTACTCTGTAGCAATGCCAACTTCTTTTCTCTCTATTCTAAAGTACAATGTACTCTGTAGATGAGAAAAGCATTGCTGGAAGTATAACTGCTCACATCAAAGATTTCCAGTATCTTTTTTTTAGTTGATTTTGTCCTCGAGGGTGGTAGATTTACTTGGTCCAATCACAAACTCTCCCCCACTCTCTGTAGACTGGATTGAATATTTGGTTCCTTCCAAGATTTCCTCCTTCCTGCTGTTAGATATGTTCATCATGCAATCCTTTTGGAGCATCCAATCAACAACCCCTACCTTACATTTCAGATAGCTTTTTTTACTGTTCATGAACAGTGTTATGTGAGTGTTTGTCGTACATGGCATTTTTATGTCATTGGCAGAAGTTAAGTGAAAAAAAAAATCGATGTTTTCCTCTTCCCCTCATTTCCCCTTTCTTCCTCTACCCAAACCACTCCCACCAAGCAGAGAATAAGAGAAGAAGAAGGACGAATGAAAAAAAAAATCGATGCTTTCCTCTTCCCCTCATTTCCCCTTTCTTCCTCTACCCAAACCACTCCCACCAAGCAGAGAAGAAGAGAAGAAGAAGGACGAAAGAAGAACAAGTATGAGAAGGTAACATCCTTCTTCTTCTTTACATCTCCTCTTCTTTTTCTTCTTCAGATCTAAAGTCCACCATTTTGGTTTTTTTTTTTTTCAGGAAATGAAGAAGCTCTTGAAGGAAGGTAAGATCTGAAGAAGCTCAAAACTATCATGAAGTCCACCAGTTCCGTTTCTCATCAGAGGTGTGTTTATCTTCTTCTTCTTCTTCTTCTTCTTCTTCTTCTTCTTCTTCTTCTTCTTCTTCTTCTTCTTCCATTCTCTTCTTTGCTATTAGGGTTTCGAACTCTTCTCTTCAATACCATTCTTCAATTCTTCGATTTGGTCAAGTAGGGTTTCGAATTTTTGATCTCCTCTTCAATACAGGTTCATTGCTATTATGTTTCATCGTGTAATTTCTTCACATATTTGGTGTGCAAGTAGGGTTTATTGTGTATGTTGTCTTAGTTTTTTCATTCTCTGTTGATTTTCATTGTAGATCTGCTTGGGGTTCTGTTTTTTTTTTTAATTTCATTCGAAGGTTGTTAACTCTGTCGTGCAATTTACGTTGAAAATATGTGATGGGTTGAGTTTTTAGGCGTTTTTCATTGGTTTAGAAGAGGTGAAAGGGTTAACTCCATTGTTTTTTTGATGATAGAGGTGAAATGGGTTTTTGATTTACAAGGTTTTTGAAAACTAACGAATTGGTCGATGGTTTTTTGCACGTACTTGGATGGGAAAAAAAATTAAGGTATCAAAGCTAGTAATTGCAGAAAAAGCTATTACTTTTTCATTCTCTGTCGATTTTTTGCACGTTCTTGGATGGGGTTTCAGATAATTTGATAATAGTTGAGTAACTGTAACCGTTAAGGTATCAAATTGGGGATTTCAATTGGGGTGGTGATTGGAGTACTATTGGGATTTCAGATAGGTAGTAGCGGTTCAGATCTCTTCTCCTCACTCTCTCCTTTCATTCTTCAATTCGGTGGAGGAGGAGGAGAGGCGAAGCCGAAGAGGAAAAGTAAGATCCTTCTTCTTCTTCAGATCTGAGTACTTGCTTCAATTTTTGCTCATTTTTGCTTCAATTTTTGCTCATTCTTAGCATCTATACAAGCTCATTCTTGCTTCAATTTTGTTGTTCTTTATTTTGGTTTTCATTTTCATAAGTTGTTCCATTGTTATCCTTTTTCATGAATCACCTTTTCCAACTTCTATAATGTGCTTAAAAACTGCTCTCTTTTGTTAAAGCTGATAACTTCGATATTGCAATAGCTACTAATGACGGAATTAAGTGGTATGCAAGTTCAAAAGTGTTTACTTATCAATGTTCTGCTGTATGATTTTTTTATTCATATTTACTTTTGTATTTGTTGATTAGTTTATGAGTTTCTTGCTTTGAATGGGAGCTAGGTTTAGTTTTAAAAGCTAATGACTTTACTTGGTGGGTCTTAGCATCTATACAAGCTCATTCTTGCTTCAATTTTGTTGTTTTTTATTTTGGTTTTCATTTTCATAAGTTGTTCCATTGTTATCCATTTTTCATGATTCACCTTTTCCAACTTCTATGAGGTGCTTAAAAACTGCTATCTTTTGTTGTGAACCATACTATTCGAGAAACATAGTTCATTCTTTTTGTTTCTTACTTCTTTCAGATATACTCCATATTTCTCTAATCCCATTTGCCATTTGTTTGAAATCTCATAAACAAAAGCTTGAATTAGCAAAACAGCTGAATCTCAGACCCAGACAAGTAGAAGTTTGGTTTCGGAACAGATGAGCAAGGTACATTGTTTATTTGTTTTTTCAAACCTTCGTTAATCTCTTTTAATGGGTGTTTCAAATTTTGTATTTTAGTTCTGATTCAATGAAAATATGTGAAATTTTCAGAACAAATTTGAAGCAAACAGAGGTGGACTGTGAGTACTTGAAGAGATGTTGTGAAACACTGATAGAGGAGAACAGGAGGTTGTAGAAGAAGCTGCAAGAGCTGAGGGCTTTCAAGACTTGCAACCCATTCTACATGCAACTCCTAGCAATTCTCAAACTTTGTGGTGGTGGTGGTACTCATTCATGAACACTCGAAGAGCAACCAAAGAGAAGAAACTCAAGGTATGATTCTAATCCCTCTTTTATAATTTTTGGGTATTTCCAATTTTGGTTGATGTGATACTTGCTTATGTGAGATTTTTTCTATGTGGAGCATGAGATTTTGTTTTAGCCGTTTGGGTTTATCGTTTGAATGTGTTTGTTTTAACCGTTTGAAGCATGAGCTTGATGACATTTTTGTTGTGTTGAGCATTATGTTCAAACCACTATTTTTTTGACTGAATTCTTTGTCATATATCTGATGAAAAATCTTTACTTTGTTGAACTTATCTCAAACATTGTGGTGGTGTTGAAATCTCTTTACTCTGTTGAAATTTACTCTTTGTACTCATTCATTGTAAGTGTTTTTTTTAATTAAAGAAAAACCCAATTGCGATTATTCGACAATTCCTTTAAAGTACAATCTACTCTGTAGCAGTGCTAACTTCTTTTCCTCTATTCTAAAGTACAATGTACTCTGTAGTTGAGAAAAGCATTGCTGGAAGTATAACTGCTCACATCAAAGATTTCCAGTATATTTTTTTTAGCTGATTTTGTCCTCGAGGGTTGTAGATTTACTTGGTCCAATCACAAACTCTCCCCCACTCTCTGTAGACTGAATTGAATATTTGGTTTCTTCCAAGATTTCCTCCTTCCTGCTATTAGATCTGTTCATCATGCAGTCCATTTGGAGCATCCAATCAACAACCCCTACCTTAGACCCTAGACCTTTCTGACTGGAACAATATGGTTTGAAGATAAAGATTTCTACAAAATGTTTGAGATCAATTGGAAATAGCTTCAATATGATGGGCACCTTGCTTTGTTTATTTGGAAACAAGCTCAAGCTCCTAAAAAACTGCTGCAAAGAATGGAAAAGGCAACGCTTTGGTCAGCTCAACAACCTTATTGAGAACAAACAAATGAGCATTGTTGGTTAGATCTTATTGAAGAGGCTAGATAATTAACTCAAAATGAATGGAGATTAGACCTAAGAGCATAATTGAGCTTACTAAGTTACTGAAAATGAACATTTTGGTTGATGTGATACTTGCTTATGTGAGATTTTTTTTATGTGGAGCATGAGATTTTGCTTTAACCGTTTGGGTTTATCGTTTGAATGTGTTTGTTTTAACCGTTTGAAGCATGAGCTTGATGACATTTTGTTGTGTTGAGCATTGTGTTCAAACCACTATTTTTTTGACTGAATTCTTTGTCATATATCTAATGAAAAATCTTTACTTTGTTGAACTTATCTCAAACATTGTGGTGGTGTTGAAATCTCTTTACTCTGTTGAAATTTACTCTTTGTACTCATTCATTGTAAGTGTTTTTTTTTAATTAAAGAAAAACCCAATTGCGATTATTCGACAATTCCTTTAAAGTACAATCTACTCTGTAGCAGTGCTAACTTCTTTTCCTCTATTCTAAAGTACAATGTACTCTGTAGTTGAGAAAAGCATTGCTGGAAGTATAACTGCTCACATCAAAGATTTCCAGTATATTTTTTTAGCTGATTTTGTCCTCGAGGGTGGTAGATTTACTTGGTCCAATCACAAACTCTCCCCCACTCTCTGTAGACTGAATTGAATATTTGGTTTCTTCCAAGATTTCCTCCTTCCTGCTATTAGATCTGTTCATCATGCAGTCCATTTGGAGCATCCAATCAACAACCCCTACCTTAGACCCTAGACCTTTCTGACTGGAACAATATGGTTTGAAGATAAAGATTTCTACAAAATGTTTGAGATCAATTGGAAATAGCTTCAATATGATGGGCACCTTGCTTTGTTTATTTGGAAACAAGCTCAAGCTCCTAAAAAACTGCTGCAAAGAATGGAAAAGGCAACGCTTTGGTCAGCTCAACAACCTTATTGAGAACAAACAAATGAGCATTGTTGGTTAGATCTTATTGAAGAGGCTAGATAATTAACTCAAAATGAATGGAGATTAGACCTAAGAGCATAATTGAGCTTACTAAGTTACTGAAAATGAACATTTTGGTTGATGTGATACTTGCTTATGTGAGATTTTTTTATGTGGAGCATGAGATTTTGTTTTAACCGTTTGGGTTTATCGTTTGAATGTGTTTGTTTTAACCGTTTGAAGCATGAGCTTGATGACATTTTTGTTGTGTTGAGCATTGTGTTCAAACCACTATTTTTTTGACTGAATTCTTTGTCATATATCTGATGAAAAATCTTTACTTTGTTGAACTTATCTCAAACATTGTGGTGGTGTTGAAATCTCTTTACTCTGTTGAAATTTACTCTTTGTACTCATTCATTGTAAGTGTTTTTTTTTAATTAAAGAAAAACCCAATTGCGATTATTCGACAATTCCTTTAAAGTACAATCTACTCTGTAGCAGTGCCAACTTCTTTTCTCTCTATTCTAAAGTACAATGTACTCTGTAGATGAGAAAAGCATTGCTGGAAGTATAACTGCTCACATCAAAGATTTCCAGTATCTTTTTTTTAGCTGATTTTGTCGTCGAGGGTGGTAGATTTACTTGGTCCAATCACAAACTCTCCCCCACTCTCTGTAGACTGGATTGAATATTTGGTTCCTTCCAAGATTTCCTCCTTCCTGCTGTTAGATCTGTTCATCATGCAATCCTTTTGGAGCATCCAATCAACAACCCCTACCTTAGACCCTAGACCTTTCTGACTGGAACAATATGGTTTGAAGATAAAGATTTCTACAAAATGTTTGAGATCAATTGGAAATAGCTTCAATATGATGGGCACCTTGCTTTGTTTATTTGGAAACAAGCTCAAGCTCCTAAAAAACTGCTGCAAAGAATGGAAAAGGCAACGCTTTGGTCAGCTCGACAACCTTATTGAGAACAAACAAATGAGCATTGTTGGTTAGATCTTATTGAAGAGGCTAGATAATTAACTCAAAATGAATGGAGATTAGAACTAAGAGCATAATTGAGCTTACTAAGTTACTGAAAATGAACTTTATTTGCTAGAAGAGAAAGGCTGGATTGCAATAGGGGTAACAGGGTGACATGTGCACCGAACTCTACCTCATCATTATCAACCATAAGGATCAACAACAATATTGGAGCCTCAGATTTGAAAACAGGGTGGAGTTAGAAGATGCAGCGATAGCTTACATTATGAACCATTTTGCGAATATTGCTAGGGAAAAAGAAACTTGGAGACCTCAACTCCAAGGCGTAGTGTTCAAAACCCTTGACTTAATCAGTGCCATGCATGAACTCACCTCTGAAGTAGCAGCTGGCATTGATGGCTATCCTGTTGACAAAGGTCTGTTCCTTTATACACTAATTTGGGATAATTTTCTTTTTGGGTATAACTGGAAGAAGGTTGCTAATTTTGATATGTGTGAGAGGATTTAATGATATGAAATATATCTCTCTCGGTGATTGATCAAGTACTTTATTGTTAATTGAACCATTTTTTGATTATTCAGTGATGACTTATCTATCTAACTATTGCATTTTCATCTCAAATGTGTGGTTGTGTTGTTTAATCATAATATCTACTTTTTTGCTTTGATAAGGTGTAGATTCAAGGGTTATGTTCATAAACAGCTCATGTTAATAACTTTTTTCTTAGATATCATGCTATGATACATTTAAAATGTTTAAAGCATATTGATTTGCCAAATTTTAAAATAATTTCTTAGATCTCGCCTTTAGGCGATTGGGGCGTACGCCTTTAGGCGCGAGTCGAAGCGGGGCGCACAGAAATCGCCTCTGCGTGTACGAGTTGAGGTGCCAATTGAAGGCGTTTCGAGGTGTAAGCCTCGCGGCGTACGCTATTTTATTTCCTGATCAGTTGGCATTATTTGTTAAATGGCTCCCCAAATGCACCTACAAATACTGCAGTTGACAAACAAATGATTGATTGATTCATTGCTTTACATGCATGACGCATTTGTTATTCGCATGCCTCCCTCTTCTACGAAGATTGTCCCTTTTGAGGGTATTCCCTTTTAAGGAGATTTGGTTGTTACTTTGCATGTCTTAATGATTGATAGTATTTGTAGTTGAGAATGTCAGCTTTCGAAAAATCTAAACTTGAAGTATAGGAGTGTCGTAGGAGGATCAGTTAGTTTAAAGATATCGTGAAGAATAAAGTTTCAGTTTTTCCATCTTGCAGCTTCTAAGTGGAAGAATCAAGTAAGAAAAATCTAAGTGGAATATCAAGTAATATAGAAACTCAAGTTACAGTAATACAAGTGGAGACTTAATGACTTGATTGTGTTTCAACATTCTGCTTTTACCCTACCCCTACAATTGTAGTTCATCTTTAGCAATAGTGAATTACGCAGTCATTTTGATGCTCTTTTGTTTGGAAACAGGTGGAGGCTTTGAAGTGTCTGTTTTCACTTGCAGACTTGGCAAGAATCTGGAGGAACGAAGGAGTCAATGAAGGTAACAAGTAACTCTATACTGCTTTCTTGACCCTATACTTGACCCTAGCTTCAATGTGGATTCCTCTTCAATGTATTCTCTAATAAAAAAATCGATTTTTCTTCAATGGTTTCTTCTGGTAACTTGCCTCCACTACTGGATGCACCATATTTGTTTGATGAAATTCTTCTTTTTAAGAGTGCTTAAAGGTTGGAGTTTTATGGTTTTTGAGTATTGGGGTTTGGTAGATATTATGTGGTGTTCATGGCATTGATTGCCATTGTAATTTTTTATGACAGGTTCAGACATGTTTCAATATTGATAAATACAGAGGAAACTCTGGCGAAATTTTGATTTATTAGTTGTTCATGACATTGATTGTCATTATAGTCACTTATGACATGTTTAGATAAATTACTTTATTCAAAAATATTACATTTTTTTGGATATAATGATATTGTGTGCATGTCTCTTTCGACAATACAAATGCACCTACAAACACTGCAGTTGACAAACAAATGGTTGATTGATTCATTGCTGGACATGCATGACGCATTTGTTGTTCGCATGCCTCCCTCTTCTTCGGAGATTGTCCTTTTTTAGGGTATTCCCTTTTAAGGAGATTTGGTTGTTACTTTGCATGTCTTAATGATTGATAGTATTTGTAGTTGAGAATGCCAGCTTTCAAAAAATCTAAACTTGAAGTATAGGAGTGTCGTAGGAGGATCAGTTAGTTTAAAGATATCGTGAAGAACAAAGCTTCAGTTTTTCCATCTTGCAGCTTCTAAGTGGAAGAATCAAGTAAGAAAAATCTAAGTGGAATATCAAGTAATATAGAAACTCAAGTTACAGTAATACAAGTGGAGACTTAATGACTTGATTGTGTTTCAACATTCTGCTTTTACCCTACCCCTACAATTGTAGTTCATCTTTAGCAATAGTGAATTACGCAGTCATTTTGATGCTCTTTTGTTTGGAAACAGGTGGAGGCTTTGAAGTGTCTGTTTTCACTTGCAGACTTGGCAAGAATCTGGAGGAACGAAGGAGTCAATCAAGGTAACAAGTAACTCTATACTGCTTTCTTGACCCTAGCTTCAATGTGGATTCCTCTTCAATGTATTCTCTAATAAAAAAAATCGATTTTTCTTCAATGGTTTCCTCTGGTAACTTGCCTCCACTACTGGATGCACCATATTTGTTTAATGAAATTATTCTTTTTTAAGAGTGCTTAAAGGTTGGAGTTTTATGGTTTTTGAGTATTGGGGTTTGGTAGATATTATGTGGTGTTCATGGCATTGATTGCCATTGTAATTTTTATGACAGGTTCAGACTGGTTTCAATATTGATAAATACAGAGGAAACTCTGGCGAAATTTTGATTTTTTAGTTGTTCATGACATTGATTGTCATTATAGTCACTTATGACATGTTTAGATAAATTACTTTATTCAAAAAAATTACAATTTTTTGGATATAATGATATTGTGTGCATGTCTCTTTCGACAATAGTCTGCAATAGTACAAATGGCACGGGTATTACACTAATAAATCTACAAATTGTTCCATGTTGGAAATTAAATAGTTTGTGTAAAGCTATTCAATCTTTGGGTTGAATTTTCTTTAGCCAAACCCTATATACTCATAACCTTTTTGTCAAATTGGCTCTCAGTCCCATCTAATAATTGAGGAGTATCTCCCACAGCACATTTACCAAAGGAAAGGTACATCATGACTTTGAATGACCAAAAGAATGAATGATGCTAAGGTGTAGGTTTCATATCATTACAAAGTTGCACATATATGCCTATAAAATCTTGACTAAACTACTAATAATAATTTATTTCCAACTAAAACGAACTTATGAAAAGACTTAAAGTAAGAAAGACCTAAAGTAAGAAAGACCTAAGAAAGGCCGTATTTTTCTAATTGGATCCTTAGATGTAGGCACTGAGTCATTCCCTATTAACCTAATAAAAGGTCAAAAAGGAGGAAAACATATTGAATCTTTTCAAGGACTCAAGGGAGAGACAGCCTTAGAGCAATATCCCAACAAATCTAGAGAACAAAAGTGATTTGATTGTATAATTGACTATGAAACCATTTTTTCTCTTCATTGGAATCAAGATATAAAAATGGCAATTAGCTATATACTACTTTTATTCCAAACAATTTTCAATTCTAAATGGATGAATATTCTATAATCAGAAACCCATGGTTTAGGATTTTGAATTTGGTCAGGCACATGGCTTGATTTTAATTGTTAATACAATAAGAACTAGCTTAGTAGATGGCCGGCTGGACTAGATTGTGTGTCCTATTTGGGCTTAGCATTACAAATACAGTCTCATGAGTCCAACCCCCAATAAATCTTTCCGGGTTTCAGCTTTGGGTGTCAGTTTGTAGTCTGTACCTTCTAGAGCCGTTCTAGCTATACCCACACTAATCCTTAGGGATGGCAATGGGGCGGATTGGGGCGGATTTGAGCAAATCCATTCCCGATCCGTCAGTAATAATGGATCCCCAATCCTAAATTACAATTTATAAAGAAATCGTACAAAAAAATACAAAACAAATACAAAAAAAAAAAAATCAATCTCTGGATCTGATTTCAGATTTTAGATCTGTGGTCTGATTTCAGATCTAAGATCAAATTTGATCAGATCTTAGATCCAGATCTTATTGCTAAGATCAGATAAGGAGAAGGAAAAGGGGCGACGATGACGCCTTCGCTGTGAGAGAAAAGAGGCGGTCGAGCTTGAGCTTCGCCTTCGCTGTGAGAGAGATAAGAGAAAAAGAGGTGGACGAGCTTCGCCTTCGCTGTGAGAGAGAAGAAGAGGCGGACAGCCTCCGCCTAGGGATGGCAACGGGGCGGATTTGAGCAAATCCATCCCCTACCCGTCAGAAATAACGGATCCCCAATCCGCCCCACCAATCCATTTACAATTTTAATCAAAATCCATAACCACCCCGTGCGGATGGGCGGATATCCGCCCCGCCAATCCGCACAAAATTATAACAAAAAATTAAAAAATCAATCTCTGAATTCGTACAAAAAAAATACAAAAAATTCTGAATTACAATTTACAAAGAATTCATACAAAAAAAAATTTTAAATACAAAAAAAAAATCAATCTCTGGATCTGATTTTAGATCTGGATCTAAGATCTAAGATCAGATCTTATTGCTAAGATCAGAGAAGGAGAATGAGAAGAGGAAACGACGACGCCTTCGCTGTGAGAGAGAAGAGGTGGTCGAGCTTGAGCTTCGCCTTCGCTGTGAGAGAGATCAGAGAAGAAGAGGCAGACGAGCTTCGCCTTCGCTGTGTGAGAGAAGAAGAGGCGGATGACCTCCACCTTCACTGTGAGCCTGTGAGAGAGAAGAAGGGACAGTGAGAGAGAAGAGGCAGATGACGAGTTGACGACGACCCTTCCCTTCGGCCTCCGCCTTGGCTTCGCTATGTTCTCTGTGTGTGAGAGGCAGAGAGGGAGAGGCCTTCGCTCAAAAGCCTCGAATCGCTCCTCGGCCCGTGTTCTCTGTGTGTGAGAGGCAGAGAAGGAGAGGCGGGTGTGAGGGAGGGAATGAAGGAGAGGGATCAAGGGTTTAATCCCTTTATATAGGGGAAGGGTATTGTTGTAATGTTACCTAATAAACGGATAAACGGATATCCGTGGGGCGGATATGACCAAATCCGTATCCGCCCCGAATATTTAATGGATGTTTGAATATCTGTATCCGCCCCAAAATCCATTTAGGCATATCCAAAACCGCCCCAAACGGATTGGGTGGGGCGGATATCCGTGAAAATCCTCCCCACTGCCATCCCTACCTCCGCCTTCGCTGTGAGCCTGTGAGAGAGAAGAAGAGACAGTGAGAAAGAAGAGGCGGACGGCGACCCTTCCCTTCGGCCTCTGCCTTGGCTTCGCTGTGTTATCTATGTGTGAGAGGCAGAGAGGGAGAGGCCTTCGCTCGAAAGCCTCGAATCGCTCCTCAGCTCATGTTCTTTGTGTGTGAGAGGGAGAGGCGGGTGTGAGGGAGAGGGATCAAGGGTTTAATCCCTTTATATAGGGGAAGGGTATTGTTGTAATGTTACCTAATAAACGGATAAACGGATATCCGTGGGGCGGATATGGCAAAATCCGTATCCGCCCTCTTGCTGATAAAAGAGGCATCAAATTTCAAATCCCCCACAATAGACTCTTGCTGACAAGAGAGACGCATTTGATGTATGTTACGTTCCATTTAGTGTATGTTTTTTTTTTCTTTAAAATTGTTTGTATGTTGAGTTGGGTTGAGTTAGTTGTGTTTGCTAGTTGATCTTTTTCTTGGTGAATCTTTTGGTTGTTTGTTGGTTTTTTTTTCTCATAACTACTTAATTAAAAAACTCTCACGTTTCAATAAAAAAAAGTTTCGAGCAAGAACTCTTAGGTTTAGAAAAAACTAAAAATTAGAGTACCATTCATGGTACTCACCACTAGGGGTGGGCATCCCATCCCGTGATCCCGATCTCAGCCCAATTTTTTCAGGTCTTAATGGGATTGAATAATTTCATCCTGATCCCGATCTAGAATGGGATGAAGATTTTCAATCCCGCCAATCTCGTCCCGAGCTAATTTTTTAATATATATTTTTATTTATTTATTTATTTTTATTCATATAAACTTACAGATGACTGACAGAAGCTCATGGTGTTTGCAGTGGTAACAGAAATGTTACTTCAAGAAATATATATTCATTAAGCAAGAGAAAGATAACATACTGTTACTTGGATTCCCAATAAAAGTGGCTCCAATTATTTAACTTTCAAATATTGATAATACCCAGGTGAAGATGAAAAATAGCAAATAACTAAGTAATTAATATTCAGAAGGGAACATTCAGGGGGGAGTCAAGAATTTGAGATGCCCCGGGCTGTAAAAATATTTTTTTTTAATTACAATATATGTATTGATGGTAAACCATTATGAATATGTTAAAGCATCACCAATAGGTCTATATTTATTCCCTAACAAAATATGAAATGTCATGTTGTCAAGAACCATGAATTTTGTTTCCCACGGTAATGAAATTATAAAATCAGTTGGGAAGCTATCACAACGACACAATACTCTTAGTGGGTCCCATTTATCATGTCATTTTCTAAAAGTCAGTCCACTCGACTTCATTGTTAGGGAATTTAGTGGCTACCCTTATATTTGCATGCCACATCTATATCTAATTATAAGAAAGTTATTTTTCATGTTCTTATATGATGATAACCTTCGCAGCAATCACAAGTAGCACACTGATCTCGTCCCGTCCCGAACCCGTTTGGGATGGTACGAAGTCGGGATAAAGTTTTTTTCATCCCATCCCGTCCCAATCCAGTATGAACGGGATGGGATAGGGATGGGTATATCTCGTCCCATCCCGTCCCGTGCCCGCCCCTACTCACCACCCAACCTGCGAATTAAGTAAAGATTACTAAAAAAATCACCCATAAAAAGAAAAGAACTCTTAGGTTTTTTTGTTTTTTTTTTAAATTAGATAAAAGATTTAGTACCCTTCATGGTAATGCCACTGACTTTATTTTTTTATTTTGTACAAAACCACTTAACGTAAAGAGCTTCCCGTTAAAAAAAAAGGTGAGTTCAATTAACTATAATCGTCACAAATCTTACAACTTCAATAGAGAGGGCTTGAGTTCATGTATATGTGTTAATCTCCACTATTGTTCGACCATTACCCTTATTGTTATTTTACCTTCGTATAGGATGCTTAACTGGAGTTATTTAACTTTGAACAACCTCCGGATGTATTTGACATTCCAAATAGTCTTGAAGATTATCTTAATGATACAAACTTATTTGAGGTAAGCATTATATTGAGCATAGCAATGTATGTACTTACCATTTGTCATTGTATAAGTTGATAAATTTAAACTTTATTTTATAGAATGAGGATTGCGAGGAATGTATGAAAGACGAGGTTGTGGTTGCAAACAAATGAGACATTGTTGAATTAGTTTACACAGGAGGGCATTTTGGAACCGATGAGGTAGTATTAATGTCAGGTTATTTATTTTTATTTTTATTGATTTCGTTTTCTTTAGTATTATTTGATTGTTGGTACATTATCTTTGTTGTATGTATTTTAGTCACCATGATTTGATTTATTGGTGTCAACAAGTTGGGCGAAAGGTCAAGGTCGTTGTTGTGATGGTGAATCTGAGAAATCGCTTGCTAACCATTGAGGGAGACTTCTATTGGGTTGTGAGAGGAGTGGGAAGTACAAGAAAGCGTACATGGGCAGAGATTGAAATGGAAGGAGCGGAACCTAAGGTAGTTCGAGATATAGGTACAGAAAAGTGTGGATGCCCTTTTTCTTGAAATGAATCCCACTTGGCAATGATAGGTGGATGCTGCAGGTTCTTTGTAGAACACTCAATCACTATCTTTCAAAATCTTTAGTGGGTTGTCTATTTGTGGGAAGGTCGAGAAAATATTAGAAGAAGATAGTGCACCACATGTCAATGTCTGGAGAGATGCAAGATACGTGTTGGGCACTTTGAAGAAAAATTCAACAGACAACCACTATGTGATAAAATTGTCTATAATGCCCAATGGAGGTTGAAGATAAGTAAAAGGCTTGGTAGAACGTCTACAACAACCTTCCTAAAGGCTAACGAGAACAAGTACATTGAGTATCACACTTCTGATCCCAAAAAAGACTCTGAACAAACTTTTCTTTGCTCATCCGGACTCGATACGATCGCTTCCTGATAGTGGTACTCATTGATTGCACATATAAGACCAATCAGTTCAAGTTGCGATTGTGTGAAGTTGTTGGTATAACCTCGATCGAGATGACATTTAATGTGGCTTTTTGTTTGATAGAGTCTTAGAAGAAGGTTAGTTATTGTTGGTGTTTAGAAGAACTTTTGAGGTTGTTTCATGATATGATCATCCCTAGTGTATTGTAGAACTGTTGCCTTGACTAATGTCATTGTGCGGCTATTTCCTAAAATTGGCCGAATCTTATGTGGGTGGCACATTCGAAATGATATAAAGAAAAATTGTATGAATTATTTCGAGAAAATGACGACTAATTGACATTCGAGGGTGATTGGCGATCGGTGTGTGATCAGGATATAAAATAAGCTTTCTATCTAAGCCTTGCGACATTTCTAGGCAAGCTTTCATGTTTTTTCTCTGTTCGCTTGTTGTGTTCATCAATATTGGTAGACTCTGGGGCAGCCGGAGTAGGAACACTATCATAACAACCGCCTCACTTGGTCGCATAGTACCACCTCCAGTGTCAACAATATCAACAAAATTTGCCTCACGTGCTCACATAGTATCGATATCATTAAGCATCCTCGACAAAATATAAAAACACTTATTGTTGACACAACAAATGGGTACCTACGTCGATTTAGACCCCGTCATCAGTGCTTGCCTTCAACAACACCAAGGCTTGATCTATTGCTTTCATCTGAATGATAACAGTGAAATTATAAGAATGTGAAAACAAACTAGAAGTTAAGAAATTATTTTTACCAAGTTATTAGATAAGATGTTAGTATGTCTAAGCACATACGATCTTCGTAGATGGGGTTGGACATACGGGTGACTAACACCCATAAACCAACCCAAATAATCACCCGCACAATCCCAAAGGTGGTACATTATAGTTGGCTTCCGCTTGGAGGTGGTTTTGCCAATTCATAGCATACTCTCCCAAAATTCTATAAGTAGCCGAGTAACCCTTCCTCGTATAAGATCTTGAATGCTCTAAAGCCTTCAATGGTGGTTGTGAAATCACTTGGACTCTTCCCATCTACCTCACTACCCGGTCGGATTCATACGACTCATGGACTTCGTAACACACCAAAAAAAAAAAAAAAAAAAAACATGTCGCCTCCAACATTGGCCTGTTCATCCACAACTAGAGATCCCATATCACCTAGACATACACATTCAAAGTTGGTCAAGAAACATAGGTTTTGGTTATTTGAAGTTATGTTATTGCCTTACCAATTCCAAGCGTATTTCCATGGTTAACTTATTAGGATTTGACTTGCAATTAAAAGCTGCTACAGATAAAACTAAGCTGAAAGAAACCAAACAAAAAATGAAAGCAAATTACCTCTTCACCCGAGAAATCATCCAATTGTTCTCTCAAGGCAATGAGTCCGTCAAGGTTTTTGCCAGCTATAGCTTTGGACTTCCACATACAATCGTAGGCTGAGGGGTTTTTGAAGTCAGTCCCTACCTTGCTAATTAGGCGAAAGTGATTGTGAAATCAAACCTACAAAGTTTTTGGTAGATAATATAAAAACTTAAAAAAAAATGTTATTTTTGTGTAAATAAAGAATAAAAGTAGACATACATTCAACTACGAAAAACAAGTCATGATTTGACTCACTGCTGCCCTACTCACTGGACCCGCCAACAAAGATATGCCAATGCAAATGCACCCCCTAAAATTTTACCAATTTTCTCTAACTCTTCCAATGAATTCTAATAAACCACTGAAACCCGAGTCCCGGACTTGTCCGCATAGAAAGAACATTGTTGTGCCTTATTGCGGAAGCGGGTAGACACCAACAATTGCACACAAGTACCACAAGGATCCAATCAATTAAATAGAGCAACTAGCAATGAAAGAAATTAGAGAAAATTAAGAACATACCACAAGAGACACAAGGTTTACGTGGTTCAGCAATTGCCTACGTCCACAGTGAGGTGATTCCACTATATTCAAGAACAAGGTACAAGAAGATGACAATTCTCACACAATCTCTCAACAAGAGATGAAACAATTCAAGGAATTATCCTCGAAGGCAAAACCAAAATCCCCTAGAACACTGTATTTTCCTTATGTCCAAATCATTATCCTTTGACCCCACGCACTTATCCCTAATCCAGTACAAGCTTAGGATGTTGGACTTATTGGACTTGATCTGCTTTTTGGTTTCATCCTGAAGAGTTCCCCAACAACTGAAAAACTAAGTCTATGGTGACAAATTGCTTCGTGTGGGCCTTACCATTAAAAGGGTGTCCAGTAATCAAAATCGTAGAAATATGATTTACGTCGTCCAATGTTACTATTATCCCACCGAATGGTAGGTCAAATGTGTTGGTCTCAGGATGCCACCGCTCAACAAATGAAGAACTCAATACTTTATCCACATGTATCTTTGGAAAATCAAGGAAAGCTTTTAATCCACTAGAAAACACTCACCTTAACATCTTTCGACTCTTATTACTTATATCCTTGAAAAATAACCGACTGTACTGGTATCGACATGTGAGCGGTGCTCATTCCTAATTTAAAAGAACCAAAATACTAATTTCATTATTGATAACTTCAAAAATAAAACAAATCATAAATTAAATAAATGCTATTCAATTTACCTTTCCACTCCAAATTGCATAGGCAACGTAGTTGGGAAAATCATCTAAGATGGAGGTATCCTTTGGCCCCCCAGGATACCCTTCTCCAACTTCCTTTTCACCCTCTTTGATTTCCTCGTGTGGTTATCCATCCCCTCTTTTTCATTTTGTTGATTTTCATCATCTCTTTCTCCTCCATCCTCTCCCGATTCTTCCTTCTCTACTGCCTCTTTCTCCTCTTCTTCATCATTTTCTTCACCCTCTTCAATAATGCGTTAAGTTTTTTAATTGCAACCAAATCTGCCTTAGGAAGAAATGTTCACATTCCTTTAGTTAATGTTTCCTTTGCTTTAGCCACTTCAGCGACTTTAGACCTTATATAAGACCCAGTGTCACGACCTGATCCACAGAGTACTATATTGTCCGCTTTGGGCTCAAGACTCGCACGGCTTTAAAACACGTAGTACTTTGTAGATCCAACCTCGTACATATATAGTACATCACCCTCTCACACCTAGGCAATGTGGGACTATGATCTCCCCTTTGTAGCTTGCCAACCCTCTTGGATCCATAGGCTATTGGGCTTCTCCCTCACCCTCCCCCTCAAGTCCGTGCACACAAGGATATCACAGTCCACCCTTTTTTGGGAGCCCAACATCCACGTTGGCACACTTTCGGCTGGTCAAGCTCTGATACCATTATGTCACGACCCAATCCACAGAGTACTATATTGTCCGCTTTGGGCCCAAGACCCGCACGACTTTAAAAACATGCAGTACTTTGTAGATCCAACCTCGTACATATATAGTACATCACCCTCCCGCACCCAGGCGATGTGGAACTATGATCTCTCATTTCTAGCTTGCAAACCCCCTTGGGATACATGAGCTCTTGGGCTTTTCCCTCACCCTCCCCCTCAGGTCCGCCCACCCAAGGGTATCACACCCGGTCATGGGTTATCTTTTACTAATGACTTCATGCTCAATTGTCATTCATCCACCACTTAGCCCACTACCATGACCACCACTCACTCTTTCGTCTTCTCCTCGAGTACCTCCTCTTGTACGAGTCATCCTATTTAAGATTAAAAAAACAAAATTACAAATGAAGAAAGATCAGATAATTAAGGAAGCTCAGAGAATGAAGGAAGCTTTCATAGTAGTAGTTATTCCCTGTCAATCTGCATTTATAGCCAGAATACTATTCAGGACGACATTATGCTATCTAGAGAGATTCTCAAAAATTATCATATAAATGATGGCCCCCAAGATGCACGACGAAAATAGATATCCGAAAATCTTATGACACTGCTTAATGGGATAGTGTTTTGCTAGTGATGGAGAAAATGGGTTTCCCAAATAAATTCATAACATGGGTAAAATCTTGCATATCAACTGCTAAATACTCCAAAAACCTGAACGGTGCTTTAAAGGGGTTCAAAAGGTATATGTTAGGGTTGTCCCATGTCTCCATACCCATTTGTTCTTGTGTTGGAAGTGCTAAATTGTATACTAGTTATGAAAGTAGAAAGTAACAAATATTGGATGCATTATAAATGTGAAGATCCTAATATCACCCACCTTTGCTTCGCTAATGACCTGATAGCTTTCTTCAGTGGAAACGAGAATTCGACTAGAGCGAATATATTTGGTAAAACAACATGTCAACAAGTTAATTAGGAAAATAGTTCCCTTTTTCCTGGCAGGTATGAACCATGACTTCCAACTTCAAATTAATGATATTCTTTAATTTAGAGTGAAGGCTTTGTTAGTTAAGCATCTGGATCTACCTCTTATGACATCAAAGCTTAAATATAATGATTGTGCTCCCCTCATCAGTAAAATATAAAAAGGGTGTTTTCTTGGAAATGACACTTCTTATCTTTTGCAGGGAGAATGTTACTTATTAGAGCAGTCCTTAATAGTATGCAGGTGCGCTAGCCATCAGCTTATGTTTTACCGATGCTTAATAGAATTCATGGGCATATGCTCTAATTTTATTGGAGTGGTGTTGAGACTGACATGTTGCATAGAGCTATGATTGGATGGAAGGACATTCATTTCCTATAAAAGGAAGGGGGATTAGGAATCACAGATATGAAATGTGATAACAAACCAATATCCAGTTTATGGGCACAATGGGTAAGAAGGAATTTGATTAGGAACCAAAAATTTTGGTCCATGAAAATCCTCCCAAAATTGCTTATGGGTTTGAAGAAACATCCTTAAAGAAAGACCTGTTGAGGCAAAAAATTGTCAAGCACCTCAATGGCAATGGAAATGAAACATTGTTGTGGCATGATCCATGACACCCGAATAATTTCCACAGCACCTCACGTATAACTCGATGTATCGTAAGAATGCAAAGGTTGCAGACCTATATAACAGAAACAATGGAATATTCCAGTCCATTTGGAAGGCCATATGGCAATAATAAAAGGTAAACTACGAGATGTGCCTTTCTCTGACCATGAAGATAAAATTGTTTGGACAACCAGCATTTCAGGTCATTACACTCTAAAATATGCATATAACCACATCAGATTGGTTAGCAGTCAAATCCCTTGGACAACTAGTATGGTTCACCAATTGTATTCCTAAACAAAGATTCATTACCTGGTTGGCCTTACACAAGGCACTTAAAACTCAACATAAATTAGTGTTTTGGAAGGTTAAAACATACTTAGAGGGCGTTTGTTTTTTTAAGTGCATCGAAGCTAACTTCTAATTGAAGTTAGAAGTTCTGAACGAGCTTCTGAATGAACTGTTTGTTTTGCTTCTGAATGAGCTGCTGATTGGAAGTTGTAAAATTAAAAGGTGTTTGTTTTGGGGTGATGAATGAGATTGTTTGACAATTTTGCCCCACTGAGCTGAAAAAATTTATAACATAAATATTGTGCTTAAAAGCATACCCAATAATTATTCAAATCCCAGATAAAGTCATAATACCTTTCATTACAAGAATATCGAAATATGACCGAAGATGAAGGACAACTGAAAATATACATAAGCGGGAGAGTTGGAGAGATGAAGTAAAACTTGAAAATACATAGAAAGAAAACAAAGATGAAAGAGAGAAATGTGATAAGTTTCTTACCAAGTCCTTGTGAAGATAGGTACAACCACAATTCTTGGTGAAGATAATGAAGGTTGCCGTCTAAATTTTTCCCTACATATTTTTAAGAAGATGGTGGTAGCAATTGTCATTACAAATTTATGTTAAGGTTATTATTGGAATAAATTTTTACTCAACACTCAGTGCTAAGTGATCAGCACCTCCCTATTGCTTATTCCAATCAGAAGGAAAACTTCTGATTAGAACTAAAAACAAACGCTCTAAACAAGGTGGTCAACTTCTTATTAAGACTTCTGACTCCATTCAGAAGCAAAAACAAACACCCTCTTAGTTTGTCCAATCTGCTATATGTAAAATGAAAATGAAGAGCGTTTTTTTTTAGTAATATTATGCATGAACAGTATGGAATTAACTTCTGAGAACTCTTCAATTCGACCAAGCATCTTAGCCTTGGAATGAAGAAATTGTGTGGTGCAACTCTCACTTCTCAGGTAAATCTCCTATTGCAACAGTTCGAAAGCTAACATTCAATGCAATCATATATTCCATTTGCAAGAGCGGAATAACATGATGCACAATGGCAAGATGATGTTGCAAAAAGAATTGTTTCATAAAGTTCTTAATATTGTTAATAAGAAGCTAACTTTCATAAAGTTTCAATGTGAAAACACGCTAGTTGTTAGAGACTTCTTTCACAATTGGAGCGCTAATATCCAGTTCAAAATCAAAGAACTTCAAAGACTTGCTTGAAAGGGATCTGGATCAACATCATTTATGATAAATTCTGATGGATCAGTTATTGATAATTGATGTAGTCATTTTCCGCTAACTATTTTGACCTAGTCTAGTTGACCTACTAACCTGCACAAGTAATGCAAGTGAGCCATAGACCACCGTTGCGGTGGCCGATGGCACTCCGATGCTAAAGTCAGACATGGATCTGAGGAAGTTGTAATAATATAAACATAGAATTTGTCGCGTATCTTAACTTACCAACTTCATATCTTATTTATAGTGCAGGAGTCGTGGATCTACTAAGTCATCGAAGGCGTAGTTTAGGAAGAAGATCTTCGTGGAAATCCTTCTCTAATTAGAAGTCGTGCTGTAGGAGGGAAGTTCCCTATTAGCTCTGTGCTCCAAGATACGCGGGAGATAGTTTTCAATCCGAGAGCAATCTATAGAAGGAAGTTTCCATGTGTGGAATGTACTCTGGTATTTGCTTCTTAGTTGGAAGCATAGAGTTGTTGTAATTGCTTGTCTGAAGCTGATCCTCAAGATATTTTCCTTAATATGACTTATGAGTATAAAGGATAGTTGTGAGGCGTGTGGGCCTAGCATGCTGTAAAAATTTGGGTCTGTCTGGCAGACTAAATTGGGCAGACTTGAAGCTGTTTGGGCTAGATCAGTGCTGGGCTGACGCTAGGGCCTGTAATTCCTCGAGATCATCATGTCAATGTATGGCTCAAGAACGTGAACGTTTTGGTGTATCGATAGCTACTCCCCCTGAGTTAGTGGGCTGTCACATCGGTTCGCTAAGTCATCCTTTGAAAAGATATGTCACTCATGATTATTGAGTCTAAATCATTGCTTGAGCCACACGCTACATTTATTGAACGTGCGTTGGTTCAGCGAAAAAGAGGTGAAAACCAAATCCTTATTTAGGTCATCCGTAGTGTGGAGTCTGACTCTTCTTTTTTTCCTTGCTTTCAAAGATAACACTTTGTTCATCTTTTGTTTGAAAAGATTGTTCATATTCTTCATTGCTCAACAAAACCTTCTTGATGATGTAATGTTGGCCCTGGGCCAAGAGTCCTTCGAAGACGGGTTACTTTCTGAATCTGGCCTTGTTGAAGTCCGCACGAAGTTTGGGGTCCCTTTGGACCTGCCGTTGTTCATTCTGAAGGGTGACCAGATGCCAATATCACCACCAGCGGGATTCATCTGCTTGCATCGTCGGATGCTCCAAGCTGAGGTGCACTTTCCCATCATGGACGTTATTTGGGGTTTTTTGGAAATTTTGGGGATTCCTTTGGCCCAGGTTAGCTAATCATTGTTTATGTTTCTTCGCATAAAGGCTTTCCACTACTCCCCTCACCCTAGATAAGCAAAACGCTATGGACACAGCCCCATTCTTTACCGAACATCCCGTTTTGTTCGACGTGGAGGAGCCATCTAAGACGCTTGCCTCTTTTGTGAGTTCGACGAGGTCCCGTATCAAAATCGAGTTGTCTTTAGCACAACTTGCTTCAGTGAATGATGAGCGTGAATTTGATCGGTCCATCAGGGTGGAGACTAATGTATCCGGCTAGGAGAACGATTACATGCGGTTGGCACAGGTTGAAAACAGGTCAAACCTTAGTGATGCGCAGGTCGAAGCTTTGAGTGAGCGGCTGATGCAGGTTGCAATGGTGGTTTTTGTCGGTGATGATTTGCACAGGGTTGTTCCAATAGAAGGTTATTGTGAAGATCTGCCTGAGGTTGAGGAATCTGATCGTCCCATTGGTGTGTTGTCTAATAGTGGCCAAGGTGGCACATGCCAAGTTTCTTGTAGCCCGCATTGTTCACCGTCTCATTCCAGGCCACAACTCGAAGTGTTGGAGGGTCCTTTGGATAATTCACTTTGTCCTCTCCCTCTGGATTTTATCAAACCGTCTCGCACTAAAGGGTTGGATGTTCATGACAAAGGAAAGGTCGCGGATAAGAGCCAGGGAATAGTGGCAACTGCAATGGGTGGAGTCGATGTGATTCCTAATCTAGGAGAGCTCCATCTAGATGCACGGACAAGCCTGTTTGTGCCAGTCTTGGTAAGGATGAGCACTCAGGTCTAGGACAAATAGGTTGATGTGGTGTATGCTTTGAGGAAGCATATAAGTAGGCGCCACAGCTGGCTAATGGATTGCTCTCCAAAACCCAAGAAGGATACGCTAGAAAGGCGAATGGAATAGGGTTTAAAGTACCTTATGCTGGGCATGTCTCACTTGAGCTAGGTGGTCATTGCTAAAATGGAAGTCGAGGCAGCTCGTGAGAGGGTATACACCATGGAGTGTGTCTTCTCGCACATGCAAGTGTTATATGCTGATGCTTTTTACAAAATTGAGTGGTTGCAGAAGCAAACTGAGGAGAAGAGGTTGGAGCAGTCAGTCGTGGTCGCTGAGACTCAGAGGGCTCATCTGGAGGTCCTTGAGTGTAATCTGGAAGAGTCGGTGTCTGAGAGATATAGACTAAAACAGGAGTTGGGCCAGATCCGCCGAGACGTAGAGGTTGAACAATAAGCTGTGGTTTAGGCGCATTCTTAACTACGGTCTCTTGCTGAAAAAAGTGTTTCGAAGGATGTTGACTGGGCTGCTCAGAAGCAACAATTGGAATCCGATGTGGAGTTCAATATTCAGGAGGCAAGTAAGGTCAAGGACTAGCTCGAATTGGAGAAGCATGAGCTCAGTGTTGTGAAGTGCATTCTTGCCACAGAGCAATCTCAGGTTGGCACACTGACTAGCAAGTTGGAGTTGTTGGAGTATGAACTTGCTGACACTAAAGCGCGAGACAAAAAGCTTCTGCAGGAACAAGGCAAATGCAAGTTTCGCTGGGTCATACATGGCAAGCTGGAGATGATGGAGCTGATGAAAGAGGAGCATCCGGAGTAGGATCTTGGCCGTTATAAGAAGATGTCGTATGTAGACTTGTCTGTAGACTTTGCGTCATTGGACGAGGAGGACAATTTGGACCCTGATGCTCAGTTTGTGCTGTGTGTGGACGCTACTTCCGCTCTTCTCTCTGATAAGCTTAGCTTTTTTGTTTCTGTACATTCTCCTGATAAGGAGTGGACTTTGTATACTTGTTCCCATTCTGCCCAACTGTTAATGAAAACAATTTTGTCTTAAGTATGTTATCTGTCTGTTTCATGTTTGTTGTCCCTATTGTGTATTTTTCATTCTGCCATGTCATTTTACTCTGGCATAGGCCGGTAGGATCAATAGGAAGTCAAATGGTATGTTTTCTGCTGAGAGCTAGACCATTCGTTTTGCGAATGACTTAGAGTCAATGTTGCATAGTCATGGCCGATTGTATCATGTTGCAGACAGTTTAGCCTAGGGTTGGGTTGCCCAAGCTGTGTCTTGTCCCCAAGGTAAGCTACTCGAGTCTTGCCTCTCTTGTCTGATTGGTCGGCTGTCGTTGTTGTTGCTGGCGAGTTGTGATAGCCGAGCGTATGAGTCAGAGCGTTTGTGTACAGAGTCAGACGTTGTAAGCTTGGGTTGACACTCAATGTAGCATTTATCCGGGCACTAGCCGAACGATCTATTTATCAACGCGAGTGGCCTTTGCTGATGATAGAATGTCAATCCGTTTGAGCGTGAAGACATTGACTCAGCTAGATTCATCTTTGCGGCCATTATTTCGAAAGAGAGCGATGGTCGTGTGGTGAGCTGCTTAGGGCTCCCGCCTAACAAACCATCTATGTCTGAACAGAGTGGACTACAAGTTTGGGTGATATACACGTAATTATTACAAATTATGACCCTTAATTTATATATGTTGGTGCTTCAATTAATATATTTTATTCTAATTATCTCTATTTTTATGTTTTTGTAGGAATCTGCGCGCGTGAACGATAAAATCGCATTAAGGCGACAAATTTGAGAAAATGATTAATTTGTTGATTCTAGTGGTGGTACAAAAGAGTGGTTCACACATCTAAGCCTAACCCGAATAAGCATGGTCCACTTACTTTAACCAAGCCCAAGCCCAGAAAGCTAGAATCCTAAGCCCAGCCTAACAAGGAAATAGAGGAATCCTATTTAGGTTTCTCTCTTGCCTTCTCTTTAGAGAGAACTCTCACCCACGTTTTCGGACTTTCCTCTCCTTTCCTTCCACGACCTCCACCAAGGCTGAGCCCTGCCTCTCTCGCCACTAACCAGCCACCGTCCTCGCCCCTGTTTCACCTCCCTGTTTCACGCTACAAACCTCACCTCGCCACCGTTATCTTTGTCCATAACACAGCCTCCACCACCATCTCCCTCCATCTCTCTCACCGCCACCATCACTCGAACACCATCGCCACCACCGCGTGCACTGTACTGCCGCGAAACAAGGAGCACCTCCTTGTTTCTCTCCCTCGCAGCCGCCCTCCTTCCTCTTTCTCTCTTCTCCACGGTCTCTCCCTCTTCCACGCCTCTCTCTTTTAGAGCCACCACCACCGCGACAGACTCGCTACCACCGCGAAACAGGGAGAGCACCTCCCTGTTTCTCGTCCTCCTTCGCGATTTTGTTATTATCCCTGTTCCCTCACCCCCTCTCTTTGTTCTTGCAGGTATAGGAGCCGATCGGGAGGAGAGGAAGCTCACGAGGAACGGAGAACAGCGGCGGATTTGGTTGCGTCGCGCTGGAGAAGACGAAGGAGCTGCAGAGCAGAAATTTCGCGCGGGAAAAACTATTTTTTTGTTTTGAAAAACCGCTTTGGCTATTGACACCTCGAGAATCTGTAAGAGCCACCACAGAGCCTATTTTGCTCTTTTTCTCGGGATTCGTGCGCGTAGAGGAAGTGATGGATTCCTCCTCCAGTGATGTTGTGACCACCACCACCATGAGTCACTAAACCCCACGCAAGGTGAAAAGGTGAACTCCTAGATGTAACGCACTAAATTAGCATTTGATTCGCTTTAAGTTTTCACGATGAATAATGATGTTTAATGATTATCACTTTTATTTAATATAGAAATTTATGTTATTTCAGTGAGAAGGATTTCATAGATTTCTTTGTAGATTATTTTTATTCCGGTGATTATCTTTTCTTCTCCATATAAGCTTAGTCACGATTTTCTTATGTGTGGAATGTTTAAGAATTAATTGATTCCGGTAGGTTATTTATATGTGATCGTCATTTATTACGGTATTGTCTCCGGATATATCGTAAGTTTAGGATATCACATATGACAAACCTTTGTGCTTTTCTTAGAAGAAGTGAAATTTTAAATTCATTTACATTAGGATACACTAATGATTAAAAGATTATTTTTCCGATTACGTCGTTTGGGATGTGAAACACGTAGTTGAGTCATCACAGCGAATCAATACTAGTTGACGCGTGAAGTCTAGGAGGGATTCTTGAAACCTTGTGATTTTTCTAAACTTAATTTTCGTTAAATTAAATTCAATTTCGTATTTTAAATTTGTTAGAATTTATTAACTTTAGTTTCGCATAGTTTGTTTTCCTTAACCTTATTTTGTAGATCGTTTTTCCTCGTGGGATCGACACCCCATTCTTTACTGCAATTGACCGTGTGTACTGTTTGGGCGTAATCAAATTTTGGCGCCGTTGCCGGGGAACAAGCGTCATTCTACAAGGAAGGTTTCGGGTATTATCTTTCTTGTTCATTTTCATTTTATTTTATTTTATTCTATTTTTTTACGTTTTAGGTCCAGTTTAATTTCTATCTTTATCTTTATTTTTATTTTATTTTATTTCTAAAAAAAATTAATTAATTAAAAAAATTAAATTTATTAAATTTAAAAAAAACATTGGGAGCGTGAGTTAGAATAGAGACCACTTAGGGAGACTAATTAGGGTCCCAAATTTAGTTAACCCACAAATTCACATTGAGACCGAATTAAGTCCTACTTCTAACACCATGAGTAATCACGAAGATGATCATGTTCGGTCGCTAAAGGACTATCTCCACCCCACGCGCACTGCTACTCCATCATGTATCATGTTTGCACCAAGTACACCAAAGCTAGATTTTAAGCCGGTATGATACAATTATTACCTACTTTTCATGGCCTAGATAGTGAAAATCCCTATGTTCACATTAGGGAATTCGAGGAAGTTGTGGCCACCTTTCACAACAAAGTTGATGCTGTAGACTCGGTTAGACTAAGGTTCTTTCCTTTTTCCCTTAAGGAAAAAGCAAAGAGTTGGCTATACTCTTTGCGACCAAGGTCTATAGGTTCGTGGGAGGAGATGACCCAAGCATTTTTTTAATAAATACTTTCCTCACCACAAAACCAATGGTCTAAAGAGACAGATTTCTACCTTCACCCAAAAGAATAGCGAGACACTATATCAAGTATGGGAAAGGTTCAAGGATCTCTTGAATACATGCCCTCACCATGGGTATGAGAGTTGGCGCTTAGTCAGTTATTTTTATGAGGGACTCACCAGTAGAGAACGTCAGTTCGTTGAGATGATGTGTAATGGAGAGTTTTTGCAAAAGGAGCCTGACGAGGCCATTGAGTACCTGAATGACTTAGCTGAAAAGGCCCATACTTGGACTGGTCCAAGTGCTACTGAGAGCACAGATAGAACACGCCCAGCTGGAGTTTACCAACTTCGGGAAGAGGATAGCCTCAGAGCCCAACTTGATAGAGTAACTAGGGAGTTAGAAGCACTTAAGACCAAGGATGGTAAGCCCGCACATACTGTTGCCAGAGTTGAGCTACAGGACGCCTGTTTTATATGCGGGGGAGTTGAACACTTAGCACAGGATTGCCCGACCTTCACTGAGATGAGAGGGGTTTATGAGGAACAATGTAACGCCTTAGGGATGTACAAGAAGCCTTATTCACCATTCTATAACACTTACAATTCTGGCTGGAGAGATCACCCTAACTTTAGTTGGAGGTCCGAGGCCGACCAACCTACACACTCACAGGCACAACCACCTAGATCATACCCTGCACCTGCATACCAATGCACAATCTAACAGAAGTTCCTTATCAGACACATTGCATGCATTTATAGAGGCACAAGGTAAAACTAATCAAAAATTTGAGGTTGCATTGACACAGTTGGCAGAGGAGAACAAGGAGATAAAAAGCCAAATAACCAAGCTGACAAGTTCATTAACAGTACAAGCTCGCGGCCAATTTCGTCACAGCCTCAAGCAAATCCGAAGGGACAACTTATGGCACAAACCTCTACTTCAGACTCTCAGAATGTCAAAGAGGTTAATGCCATCACTACTCGGAGTGGTAAGAACTTAGATGGGTCAAGCTCGTCCACGACTATAGGCACCTCCCCAAGTGCAAAGGAGAGCATCCCTGAGGATGAGCCCAACAAGAACATTCCAGTTTCAGTTCCTTTTCCTCAAGCACTACGACCTACTGGAAAGAAATCGGAAATGCATGGTGAGATTCTAGAACATTTGAAACAGGTTAAAATTAACTTACCTTTGCTGCATGTGATTAAACAGGTACCAACTTATGCGAGGATCATCAAGGACTTATGCACTATCAAAAGGAAACATCATGTCAAGAAGACTGCCTTCTTGACAGAACAGGTAAGTGCGGTGATTGAGCAGAGGACACCACCCAAGTACAAAGATCCAGGGTGTCCTACAGTCACCTGCCAGATTGGGACTCATGAGTTCGGCCAAGCCTTGTTGGATTTAGGGGCAAGTGTAAATCTGATGCCATATTCTATTTACTTGCAACTGGGTCTAGGAGAGATTAAACCCACATCCGTGGTTCTGCAATTGGCCGATAGATCAGTTAAGAAGCCAAGAGGAATAGTCGAGGATGTCTTGCTTCAGATTGATAAGTTTTACTATCCCGTCGACTTTCTTATTTTAGATACTCATTCTGTGGTTAATATGGAGTCTACAGTTCCGATTATTTTAGGTAGACCTTTTCTTGCCACAGCTAACGCTCTTATCAATTGCAGGAACGGTCTAATGAAGCTGTCTTTTGGGAACATGACTCTGGAGGTCAACATATTCAATATTAGCAAGCAACCACGTGATGATGATGAGTGTCATCATACCTACATGATAGACACGCTGATATCAGAGGACGCGCTCCTGAGCGCAGATTCTGAAACCTTAGAGTACCTCCTGTCTATTTCTGATTTTGAGAATTCACTTTATCCTGATAATGCTTTTGATATTGCTGTTGTTTCAGGGTTAAAGGATAAAGGAGGGCGACAATGGCAACCATGCTTTGAGGAGTTGCCAAAGGAAAGACAGAAACCACAACCATCCACAGTGGAAACTCCGAAAGTTGACCTAGCTCCACTGCCCGAGGGACTTAAACATGCATTCCTTGGACCAGGTGATACCTTTCCTGTTATTATTTCTTCCGTGCTTGATAGCTCACAAGAAGAAGAATTGATTAATATGTTACGTGAGCACAAATCTGCACTAGGTTGGACTATAGCTGACATTAAAGGTATTAGCCCCTTAATATGTTCCCATAGGATCCATTTAGAAGAAGGAGCTAACCCCCGTAGAGATCCTCAAAGACGACTCAACCCTACTATGAAAGAGGTGGTGAAAAAGGAAGTTTTAAAATTGTTAGATGCAGGCATCATTTATCCCATCTCTGATAGCAAGTGGGTTAGTCCAACTCAAGTAGTTCCCAAGAAATCGGGCATAACTGTGGTGACTAATGATGAGGGGGTGACTGTTCCTACTAAGGTAGTTACAGGGTGGCGCATGTGCATTGATTATAGGAAACTTAATTCTGCCACCCGCAAGGATCACTTCCCACTTCCATTCATAGACCAAATCTTAGAGCGAGTAGCTGGTCATTCTTTTTATTGCTTTCTAGATGGGTATTCAGGATATTATCAGATTGAGATTGCATTAGAGGATCAGGATAAGACTACTTTCACATGTCCTTTTGGTACTTATGCTTTTCGGCGTATGCCATTTGGTTTGTGTAATGCACCGGCTACTTTTCAGCGATGCATGATGAGTATTTTTAGTGACATGGTTGAAAAATGTATGGAAGTTTTCATGGATGATTTGACTGTTTTGGTAATTCCTTTGATTCATGTTACTTCACTTGAAGGCTGTTTTAAGTAGATGTGAAGAGAAGGGTCTGGTGCTTAATTGGGAAAATGTCATTTCATGGTTTCCTATGGAATAGTTCTGGGACACATAGTTTCTAATAAAGGGATCGAGGTAGATAAAGCTAAAATTGAATTGATTTCTAAACTACCTACACCTAAAAGTGTCAAGGATGTGAGATCCTTTCTAGGGCACGCGGGTTTTTATAGGAGGTTCATACAGAATTTTTCTGCCTTCTCTAGACCATTAAGCAACCTCCTGGTCAAAGATGTCGTGTTCCAATGGACACAAGAGTGTGAGGACGCCTTTCGAACACTCATTGATAGGCTCACCTCTGCCCCCATCATGCAGCCACCAGATTGGACTTTACCATTTGAGATAATGTGTGATGCAAGCAATTATGCTGTGGGGGCAGTCTTGGGACAACGAAGGGAAGGGAAGCCATTTGTTGTTTACTATGCTAGTCGAACACTTAATGATGCTCAAAAGAATTATTCGACTACTGAAAAAGAGTTGCTAGCTGTAGTTTTTGCTTTAGATAAATTTCGTGCTTATTTGATTGGTACACCTATCACTGTTTTTACTGACCATGCAGCTCTTAAGTTCCTTCTTTCTAAAAAGGATGCTAAGGCAAGATTGATTAGGTGGATTTTACTTTTGCAGGAATTTGATCTAACTATAAAGGATAAGAAGGGGGTCGAGAATGTTGTGGCGGATCACTTGTCTCGTTTGGAGTTCAGTGACTCTGCCAATGGCCCACCCATCCGTGATGACTTCCCTGATGAACACCTATTCGCCGTCACTCAGGTACCATGGTATGCACACATTGTTAATTACTTGGTTTCCGGCGAAGTTCCATCATCATGGAGTGCTCAAGATAAGCGCAAATTTTTGGTCGAGGTAAGAAATTTTTATTGGGATGATCCTTATTTATATAAGTATTGCCCCGACCAAATCATGAGGCGTTGTATCCCTGAAGGTGAGATTGCCAGTGTTTTACATTTTTGTCATAGTGCAGCTTGTGGAGGCCATTTTTCTATGAAAAAGACCGCTACAAAATTTTTACAGTCTGGATTATATTGGCCTACTTTGTTTAAGGACACTAACAATTATTGTCGTTCTTGTGATAGATGCCAGAAGTTGGGTGCATTGTCTCGGAGACACATGATGCCCCTTAACCCCATCCTAGTCATTGAGATATTTGATTGTTGGGGGATTGATTTTATGGGACCTTTTCCACCTTCCTTTGGATATTTGTATATTTTGCTTGCAGTGGACTATGTGTCCAAATGGGTTGAGGCTGTGGCGTGCCGACACAATGACAACAATACTGTTGTCAAGTTTATCAAAGAACACATTCTATCCCGTTTCGGTACACCACGAGCCATTATTAGTGATCAGGGGACTCATTTCTGTAATCGCTCTTTTGAAGCTTTGATGCGCAGGTATGGAGTTCATCACAAGGTTGCCAATGCCTATCATCCGCAGACAAATGGCCAAGCTGAGTTGGCCAATCGAGAAGTAAAACAAATCTTGGAGAAGATGGTGAATCCTGATAGGAAGGATTGGTCCTTGCGCCTTCCTGATGCACTTTGGGCCTACCGTACCGCTTATAAGACAATTCTCGGGATGTCTCCATATCGACTTATATATGGAAAAGCATGTCATTTACCTGTTGAGTTAGAACATCGCGCTTATTGGGCCGTAAAAAGCACTAACTTTGATCTCAATGATGCAGGTATTCAGCGGAAACTTCAGTTGGCTGAAATTGAGGAGTTGCGGAATGATGCCTATGACAATTCCCGAATATACAAGGCGAAGATGAAAACAGCTCATGATAAGCAAATTCTGAGGAAACATTTCGAGCCCAACCAACGAGTCTATCTCTATGACTCACGCCTTCATCTTCATCCTGGCAAGCTAAAATCGAGATGGACGGGCCCATTCATGGTAAAACAAGTTTTTCCCTATGGATCCATAGAAATTGAAGATCCAACAGATGGCAGAGTATTTAGAGTCAATGGGCAACGTTTGAAGCATTATGTGGAGCGAGTAGAGGTGCCAGAAGAGATCTCTCTGGTTGCCCCTGTCTACTTGATTTGATGTTCTCTACCCTATCTTTAGTTTAGGTTTTTATTTTTATTTTCTTTTTCTTTTTATTTTTCATTTATTATTATTATTATTTTAGTTTAGTTTAGGTTGTTGCTTTTATGTTTTTCTTTTAGTGTTTCAGGTTATTTTAGGTGTTGCTATTGGAGTCACTTGGAGCTCTTCATCCCATATGTTCCTTTCTCCCGTCGGTATGAATTTCTTATATTTTGGTGACTGTGAGGACATTGTCTATTTGAAATTGGTAAAGCTTCACCATGGTAATATCACTCTAACCCTCCTCTTTTCTTTTGCCTTGATTTGTCATGATTATTATTTTATACATTGAGGACAATGTTTGATTTAGGTTTGGGGGTGTGGTTTATTAGATTTTTTTTATGCAATTTTCAAAAATCTTTGAGTTTAAAACGTATTTTACAATTAAACCGAGTCATTTTTGTGTTCTAATCAATCTCCATTGAACACTTAGATGATTATGGTAATTGTGTAAAATCTTCTTGAAAATGCATTTGAAATCCGAACTCTTGGTGAATAAAAAAAAAAAAAAAGAGGTTTTGAGTTTTTTTTAGAGAATATTTTTGTTGCCTTTAATTTTGAGAAAACACATACTAGCACGTGTCACATAGTTATATTAGTGGAAAACATGATATTTGATAGTATCCTTATGTTAGATGTATTTCGTGAGACTTTTCAACTCGACTATTCATGCACTATAAGCCAAGTCAACATGATTTGAAGTTGATTAGTGAGGTATTGAACTAGAAAACCTTAGAATAATAGTGGAGACTTAACCCTTGTGAGTTTTGAGCCATTCTTTATTTCTTGAGGGTTATTAATTACACTCTGATTTTTCTTGAGTCCGCATTATTTCGTTGATGATCTCATTATTCTTGATTTTCTTATTGACTGCTTTAAAATGACATAAAAATTGAATCGTTACACTAGAACTTTTTGCTTTATTTAGTTGAGATGTCCTAGTACTAACTAGAACTTATGAAGTGATATAGGCATTTCTTTCTTTAAACCACTTTTAACCTTTTAGCCTACCCAATAATAAATATCCATTTGCAGCCCTTTGAGCCTTTAGATAGCCTTTTCTTTGTTATCCCCATTCCCAATACCCACTCCAATCAAGGAGTAATACCTCTATTATTTTATCCTTACCCAATTTTCTGAGAATATATTGGGTGAGATATATTTACGGAATGGGCAAATAAAATAATAAGAAAAGATATTTCATGCGTCCTCGAAGTAAAAGTGTTGGATTGTATCAATGGGGAAAAGCATGTAAAAAAAAATGTGATTGAAGAAGAAAAAGTTAATGGTGTACAACATTGATTTGCTCTTCAATGCCCTATGTTTTATTCAAGGGTGTATCCATTCTCAGAAAATCTTTGTATCCTTTTTGTCCATTATTGTTTGCCATAATCCAAGCCCCAATACAACCTAGTAAAGACCTGATTGATCTTAAGTGAAAGTTAGCTTAATAGATGTGGAGATTGAATAGGCAAGAACTATGGTGTTTGGTTCAACATTCTCAAAAGTAATCAATATTCCGGTCCATGAGATCATATTCATTTCACTCTTTGAAAATTCCGTTTTTCATGATAATTATATGTGAGACGTTTGCATTTTCCATAATATATTCTTTTCCTCACATATAAACTGAGTGCCTAATCTCTGAGCGTTTCATTTCTGAGCGACATGAGAGAATTGTAGTCGAAACGTCTTTTCTAAAGGTTTTCTTGTCACATCTTTACTATGAGATGAAGAGTTATGTTGATAAGGCTCCTCA
Organism: Berberis thunbergii; assembly: GCA_003290165.1. Classification (NCBI taxonomy): domain Eukaryota; kingdom Viridiplantae; phylum Streptophyta; class Magnoliopsida; order Ranunculales; family Berberidaceae; genus Berberis; species Berberis thunbergii. The sequence goes on along the minus strand of QNQO01002586.1, from coordinate 4,590 downwards.
CACACACACTTCGAGTTGAGAATGATTATGAAATTCATTTAACCTTTAGATACTATTAAATTATTGTACTCTATTGATATACTTTTGTGACAGTTTTAGTTTGTTGTTTTTTCTCGAATGCTAAGCAATTAGAAAATTACTCCAAGGAAATAAAGAAGAATGCTCACGTTTTTGCATTACGTTTTTAGAAAATAGATTTTGTTTTATTGAGTCAGTAATGTTTGGGGGTAGCATTTCTGGAAACCCTCACGAGACTATAACTCGTCCTCTAGAGGTAATCTAGAGGTTTAAAGCCTTGTTGCACGTTAAGGTAAGTCCAACCGTGATTCCTACGAAAGTGAGTTAGGATTTTATTCTTTATTTTGTTTTGCTCGAGGACTAGCAAAATATTGGTTTGGGGGTATTTGATATACACGTAATTATTACAAATTATGACCCTTAATTTATATATGTTGGTGCTTCAATTAATATATTTTATTCTTATTATCTCTATTTTTATGTTTTTGTAGGAATCTGCGCGCGTGAACGATAAAATCGCATTAAGGCGACAAATTTGAGAAAATGATTAATTTGTTGAATTCTAGTGGTGGTACAAAAGAGTGGTTCACACATCTAAGCCTAACCCGAATAAGCATGGTCCACTTACTTTAACCAAGCCCAAGCCCAGAAAGCTAGAATCCTAAGCCCAGCCTAACAAGGAAATAGGGGAATCCTATTTAGGTTTCTCTCTTGCCTTCTCTTTAGAGAGAACTCTCTCCCACGTTTTCGGACTTTCCTCTCTTTTCCTTCCACCACCTCCACCAAGGCAGAGCCCTGCCTCTCTCGCCACTAACCAGCCACCGTCCTCGCCACTAACCAGCCACCGTCCTCGCCCCTGTTTCACCTCCCTGTTTCACGCTACAAACCTCACCTCGCCACCGTCCTCTCTGTCCATAACACAGCCTCCACCACCATCTCCCTCCATCTCTCTCACCCCACCATCACTCCAACACCATCGCCACCACCATGCGCACTGTACTGCTGCGAAACAGGGAGCACCTCCCTGTTTCTCTCCCTCGCAGCCGCCCTCCTTCCTCTTTCTCTCTTCTCCACGGTCTCTCCCTCTTCCACGCCTCTCTCTTTAGAGCCACCACCACCGCGACAGACTCGCTACCACCGCGAAACAGGGAGAGCACCTCCCTGTTTCTCGTCCTCCTTTGCGATTTTGTTATTATCCCTGTTCCCTCACCCTCTCCCTTTGTTCTTGCAGGTACAAAAGCCGATCGGGAGGAGAGGAATCTCGCGAGGAGCGGAGAACAGCGGCGGAGTTGGTCGCGTCGCGCTGAAGAAGACGAAGGAGCTGCAGAGAAAAAATTTCGCGCGGGAAAAACTGTTTTTTATTTTGAAAAACCGTTTTGGCTATTGACACCTCGAGAATCTGTAAGAGCCACCACAGAGCCTATTTAGCTCTTTTTCTTGGGATTCGTGCCCGTAGAGGAAGTGATGGATTCCTCCTCCAGTGATGTTGTGACCACCACCACCATGAGTCACTAAACCCCACACAAGGTGAAGAGGTGAACTCCTAGATGTAACACACTAAATTAGCATTTGATTCGCTTTAAGTTTTCACGATGAATAATGATGTTTAATGATTATCACTTTTATTTAATATAGAAATTTATGTTATTTCAGTGAGAAGGATTTCATAGATTTCTTTGTAGATTATTTTTATTCCGGTGATTATCTATTCTTCTCCATATAAGCTTAGTCACGATTTTTCTTATGTGTGGAATGTTTAAGAATTAATTGATTCCGGTAGGTTAGTTATATGCGATCGTCATTTATTACGGTATTGTCTCCGGATATATCGTAAGTTTAGGATATCACATATGACAAACCTTTGTGCTTTTCTTAGAAGAAGTGAAATCTTAAATTCATTTACATTAGGATACATTAATGATTAAAAGATTATTTTTTCGATTACGTCGTTTGGGATGTGAAACACGTAGTTGAGTCATAATAGCGAATCAATACTAGTTGACGCGTGTAGTCTAGGAGGGATTCTTGAAACCTTGTGATTTTTCTAAACTTAATTTTCATTAAATTAAATTCAATTTCGTATTTTAAATTTGTTAGAATTTATTAACTTTAGTTTCGCATAGTTTGTTTTCCTTAACCTTATTTTGTAGATCGTTTTTCCTCGTGGGATCGACACCCATTCTGTACTGCAATTGACCGCGTGTACTGTGTGGGCGTAATCAAATTTTGGCGCCGTTGCCGGGGAACAAGCGTCATTCTACAAGAAAGGTTTCGGGTATTATCTTTCTTGCTCATTTTTCATTTTATTTTATTTTATTCTATTTTTTTAGGTTTTAGGTCCAGTTTAATTTCTATCTTTATCTTTATTTTTATTATATTTTATTTCTAAAAAATTAATTAATTAAAAAATTAAAAAATTTATTAAATTAAAAAAAAAACATTGGGAGCGTGAGTTGGAATAGAGACCACTTAGGGAGACTAATTAGGGTCCCAAATTTAGTTAACCCACAAATTCACATTGAGACCGAATTAAGTCCTACTTCTAACACCATGAGTAATCACGAAGATGATCATGTTCGATCGCTAAAGGACTATTTCCACCCCACGCGCACTGCTACTCCATCATGTATTATGTTTGCACCAAGTACACCAAAGCTAGATTTTAAGCCGGGTATGATACAATTATTACCTACTTTTCATGGCCTAGATAGTGAAAATCCCTATGTTCACATTAGGGAATTCGAGGAAGTTGTGGCCACCTTTCACAACAAAGTTGAGGCTGTAGACTCGGTTAGACTATGGTTCTTTCCTTTTTCCCTTAAGGAAAAAGCGAAAAGTTGGCTATACTCTTTTCGACCAAGGTATATAGGTTCGTGGGAGGAGATGACCCAAGCATTTTTAATAAATATTTTCCTCACCACAAAACCAACGGTCTAAAGAGACAGATTTCTTCCTTCACCCAAAAGAATAACGAGACACTATATCAAGTATGGGAAAGGTTCAAGGATCTCTTGAATACATGCCCTCACCATGGGTATGAGAGTTTGGCGCTTAGTCAGTTATTTTTATGAGGAGCTCACCAGTAGAGAACGTCAGTTCGTTGAGATGATGTGTAATGGAGAGTTTTTGCAAAAGGACGCTGACGAGGCCATTGAGTACCTGAATGACTTAGCTGAAAAGCCCATACTTGGACTGGTCCAAGTGCTACTGAGAGCACAGATAGAACACGTTCAGCTGGGGTTTACCAACTTCGGGAAGAGGATAGCCTCAGGGCCCAACTTGATAGAGCAACTAGGGAGTTAGAAGCACTTAAGACCAAGGATGGTAAGCCCGCACATACTGTTGCCAGAGTTGAGCTACAGGACGCCTGTTTTATATGCGGGGGAGTTGAACACTTAGCACAGGATTGCCCGACCTTCACTGAGATGAGAAAGGTTTATGAGGAACAATGTAACGCCTTAGGGATGTACAAGAAGCCTTATTCACCATTCTATAACACTTACAATTCTGGCTGGAGAGATCACCCTAACTTTAGTTGGAGGTCCGAGGCCGACCAACCTACACACTCACAGGCACAACCACCTAGATCATACCTGCAACTGCATACCATGCACAATCTAACAGAAGTTCCTTATCAGACACATTGCATGCATTTATAGAGGCACAAGGTAAAACTAATCAAAAATTTGAGGTTTGCATTGACACAGTTGGCAGAGGAGAACAGGAGATAAAAAGCCAAATAACCAAGCTGACAAGTTCATTAACAGTACAAGCTCGCGGCCAATTTCGTCACAGCCTCAAGCAAATCCGAAGGGACAACTTATGGTACAACCTCTACTTCAAGACTTCAGAATGTCAAAGAGGTTAATTGCCATCACTACTCGGAGTGGTAAGAACTTAGATGGTTCAAGCTCGTCCACGACTATTAGGCACCTCCCCAAGTGCAAAGGAGAGCATCCCTGAGGAGGGACCCAACAAGAACATTCAGTTTCAGTTCCTTTTCCTCAGCACTACGACCTACTGGAAAGAAATCGAAAATGCATGGTGAGATTCTAGAACATTTGAAACGGGTTAAAATTAACTTACCTTTGCTGCATGTGATTAAACAGGGTACCACCTTATGCGAGGATCATCAAGGACTTGTTGCATTATCAAAGGAAACATCATGTAAAGTAGACTACCTTCTTGACAGAACAGGTAAGTGCGGTGATTGAGCAGAGGACACCACCCAAGTACAAAGATCCCAGGGTGTCCTACAGTCACCTTCCAGATTGGGACTCATGAGTTCGGCCAAGCCATGTTGGATTTAGGGCAAGTGTAAATCTGATGCCATTTCTATTTACTTGCAACTGGGTTCTAGGAAGAATTAAACCCACATCCGTGGTTCTGCAATTGGCCGATAGATCATTAAGAAGCCAAGAGGAATAGTCCGACGGATGTCTTGCTTCAGATTGATAAGTTTTACTATCCGTCGACTTCTCTTATTTTAGATACTCATTCTATGGTTAATATGGAGTCTACAGTTCCGATTATTTTAGGTAGACCTTTTCTTGCCACAGCTAACGCTCTTAT
>QNQO01002585.1:0-104065 GCA_003290165.1 Berberis thunbergii | reverse complement strand
TTCCATTCCCACCATTGATCACAAAAATCAAATGGTGGTGAAATGGTAAATGTGGAGTGATATATCAATTTAGCCTAAAATGTAATGGTCCCCTCATGGATTTCCATGGCATAGGATTCCATGCAACCAAACACACCCTTAGATTTTCAGAATCCATAGAATTTATTAAATGCCCATAAAATCCAAATACAATACACCCCCCTTGGATTCGATAGGACGGAACCGAAACGTAAAATTGGAGGATGTAAGTCAAATTTGAGAGTAAATAATTTTATTAACCAATATTAATTAGTAGGAGCAAACTCTAAAAAGGAGCCCAAATTTATTTCTTGGGGCACAGGGCAAAATCTTGCCTCGCCTATTTCTTCTTCCTCTTCAACCCTGTTAACTCTCTCATTTTCTTGTCCTTCAACTCAACACTTAGGTCTTTTCTCTGTCTCCTTCCCTTTGGATCGATTGCACTTGGAACTCACTCGCCATGGGAGACAGCCAATACTCTTTCTCTCTCACCACTTTCAGGTAACTTCAACATCTCCCTCTCTTCTTCTTTTTCGATAAACTCTAACTTCACTGTAAGACTTTCTGATCTCTTTCGATTATTGTCTAAACAGTCCTTCAGGGAAGCTCGTTCAGATCGAGTATGCGTTGATGGCGGTTGGATCTGGGCAGACATCTCTGGGGATCAAAGGTATTATTGTTTATTTCTCTCTTTCTGAATCGCTTATTGCCTGTTGTGCCCTAGTTTTGATTTCAGGTAGAGAATGCACGTGTTCTAACTAGCTTATAAGTTTAATCGACTCGAAAACAACGCCCCTATTGTCTTATTAGAACCCTAAACACCGAAGTTTTATCAAATTATGATTCAAAACGATTTTTGAAGATAACATACTAAGGGAAAGTGAGTTTTTTTGTTCTATAGCATAAAAATTCAATCTTGCTTCAATGATATTAAAATTCCCTTCTGTTAAGTATGGTTTTGTAAGGCCGCGTGTGGGTATTATTAGAGAGCTAGAAATTGTATTTTGGATACTAGAATGTATCTTCACTGACCCACTCAAATTATCGAGTATGTTGTAGCCCAAAAGCCTCTTTCCTAAAGTTTGATATGTTGCTACGCCGAAGGCCTCTTTTACAGCTCAAGTTTGATATGTTTGCTAGCCGAAAGCGCCTAAAAGAGGCATATTTTAGATAGAAACGCTTTGATAATGACCCAAAACCTATTATATTCTAGTACACTTTTTTGAAAAAACCTTTGCACATGCTTATTCTTCATCCCCTTTCTCAAATCTCAGATCATCTTCAACCACCAACCTCATGAAGCTAAGTCGGTGCAAATGGACCACCTCGGGCCACACCACTACTGCATCGGTTGCAACCACCACCCGAAACTTAGATTCAACATTTCTTCTGTCCGATTCAGTCACCACCCTCCACCCCAAACCCTAGATTTGTAGAGTTTTAGGGAGCACGTGCCACGGATTGATGTGAAGAAGAACTAAATTGACATTAAGGGTGTGTTTTTTTCCAAGGAAAGATATGAGAGAGAATGAAGAACATTTTGAGATGATTCACCATCCTCTTGATTTGTTATGAAATTGTGGAAAATATTTTCTTAGGGAGAGCTAATAAATTTTTTTGCCAAAAATATAGTCATCTTCAACCTCAACATGATAACTTTTTCCCACTTCATTCTCCTATTTCTTCTTTAATTTTGAAATTTCCCGGGACAAATTTTCCTAGAAGTCAAACACTTTTTTTTGAGTATTTAAGTTAAAAAAAAACCATTTAGCAATTGTATGATTATTAAATATCTATAATCTTTACCCTTTTGATCTAAAACATACATATTTTTAAGTGTTTGCATATTACGTGCTTGGAATTCGTTATGTTTATGACATCTTATGAATTACTACTTGAGGTTTCTATAACCTGACTCACTTTTATATTTCACTGATGGGTGCAGCTGCTAATGGCGTTGTCATTGCAACTGAGAAGAAGTTAACCATCCATCTTGGTTTGATGAAACAATCTGTGAGTTAATTTTTCATTATATCTCTATCAAAATTGCATTGTTGTCGTTTTCCCTGGGTCACTAGGTGCCATTCTCGTTGCATGTCATTTTTATTAGTTGACGCTGTAGTATGATCTTATTTTCTTGAAACAGAAGAATACAAGAATTAAACTCTGATTTTTTTGTAAAACAAAATTGGTATTGACGGCAAGTCACTGTTAACATATACATATACCTTTCTCATATATTAGTCTCGTGTGAATGGTTGTGGATTAAATTGGTAGCTAAGTGTTTAGGTGCATGTCTGTTGGATCATGGACAACTGATATTCATGCAAATTTGCATGCTCAACTTCAAACACATCAGTGAGGAAAAAAAATCCCTCGTATATGATCTTAAATTGGCTTGGAACTTAGTCTTCAAACTAATGTAGATGGCATAGATTGAGCTTGGTTGTGCTTCATTATAGTACGAAGCATGCTTTAATTTGTAATCAGTTCTTAGGTTTGTTTGGCTTTCCCTCTCCGTCTTCATCTTAAAATCTTCTTTACTTTTTCGTTGCAGGTTCAGAAGATTCAGTCTTTGACGTCTAATATTGGTGTTGTATACAGGTTTGGCCTTCATTCCTTGTTTAATGTAATTTTTTTTATAAGATTTAATACTTGAAATTGGTACCGATTCTCCTACTGAATATGAATTGTGAAAGAAATCGAACCCTGTATGTAACACCGTATATATACACTGTTTGATTTCATAGATGTCTGCCTTCATGTCGTGGTCTTTTGACTATGAGTATTACCTTTCTCTTCGTTATTGCTGTATTCTTTGTTATTCTTATTCTCCTTTGTTATCTCTTAACCAACTTATTCTTTCATTTTATTCTGCAGTGGGATGGGTCCTGATTCTCGAGTTTTGGTTCGTAAAAGTAGAAAGCAGGCACAACAGTATCACAGATTGTATAAGGTATTGACCATTTCCTTGTGCAAGACTTCCTTTCTCTCACAATGAGTTCGTTCATCTGTTAGGTTTTGTATAAATAAAAGAATTGTCATTTAAAGAAACGTCTACTTCATGTCATTTTTCAAAGTTTTACTTCATATCAAAATTCTACTACCTGTCAACAGACTAAGTTTGTATAGAAGACTCGTTTTCTTCAGTTGCTTACAAAACATAGAATTTTGATTCACAACTATGCATTCTGCTCCAAAATTTTGATATGGACTGGTCTTTTTGGTTTGAAAGCATTAGCAAGGTTTTTCAAGGAATAGCCTCTCTGACAATAATTGACAAATTTTTTGTTCGTTGTTCATTAAATTTGTGTAGATAGTGATGTCCAATCATGTTGGCATTGCATATCTTAGCATTGTGTTATGCACTTCTTTCTACCTTCTCAGTTGTACAGTATCGCGTAGCTTAGTTATGTTTTCTGTGATTACAGGAACAGATCCCTGTCACACAGCTTGTCAGGGAAACTGCGGCTGTTATGCAAGAATTCACTCAATCTGGGTAATAATCTTCACTCACATTCCATACTTCTAGTCAACTTCGTTTTCATTCAATAAGTAGACACAGGATTTGCTGTAAGCCTATAACCACATTTTTATTCATAAAGGATCCCTTTGCGGAGCCTTTACTAATGTAGACTTCACTTTTCTCGTTGTTTTTGCCAGTGGAGTGAGGCCTTTTGGAGTTTCTCTGTTGGTAGCTGGGTTTGATGATAATGGTCCACAATTGTATCAGGTACTTCATCTGATTTCTTGATTAAGTGTCTTTTGAATGATTTAATGTTACTTGATATTAGTCTATTTTGTTAACAGGATTATTATTATTGTTATTTTTTTGGGGAAATATTAATGTGTGACAATTCCTATTTTTTCAAATTTCATTCATGTTGGTTAGGGAGTTTTACCGTTATACAATTTTAAGGTTGAGTTGTTGAGGATGATCCAAGGCGAGAATGTTTGAGAACCAGTCCCCAGAAGCTTGAGTCATCAAGAAGTAGAAATTGTAGGATTCTACCACACAAAGTAGAGATCCTCACATGTCCACTTTATCTACACTGTACAGCTTGCTGCCCTTGTCTTTGGTAGCCTTACTTATCAGTATTACATAATACAAAGTCATTTTAGTCCAGCATCTAGGTTACCCTTGGACTCAAACCTTCATTATGGGATATTGGGATCGACTCTAATATCCTAGTTAGGACTAGCAAGTACTCCTCAAAAGCTAGAGCCTAGAGTACATATCTGATTAACAACAACAAAAATATCTAAGGTTTCACTCCTGTTTTGGATGAGTCGAGACTATTTTCAAGGCTATAGCTTTCATGTTCTCTAGTAGGGATCAAGACATGATCTCTGTTTGTAAGTTAATTGTTTCACAGGAGAGTAAGAGACTAAGGCTGGAGGAGGAAACCTCGAGAGGGGGAAGGATAAGAATAGTGACAGTATTTTATTCAAATTTCATATGATGAGCCTGCTTGGAGAAGGTGAAGGTTAGAATAACGTCATTTTTTTTTTCTTCATGAATCCCCAAACTTCTTTTTGCAATGTGTGACATATGGGATTCAACACAAGGGGTTTATTCAATGATTAAATTCACAGGGTTAGTCTTGGTTAACTTCAAAAATATTTAAAGCTTCCAACTAAAGTGTGTCAACAAGGACATGGTTCAAATTGTTAAAGAGAGCTCAAAATCATATTCGGTCATATTGTTAAGCATTTTAAGCTGATGTGGCATCCTAAACTTGCATGAGTTGTTTTCAATGTTCTCGACTTTGGTTTGCTGACATTGCTGAACAAGTTTTCATTGCGTTGAAATCTCTCGAGTCGAGTTTGAAGTTTCAGCAAGTGTAGATGGATTCCTAATGGATTTTTTCTAAAATCGTTGACACATAGTGGGGGCTGACTTCATGGCTGTTATTTTTACTTCATGTCTTATTAAGGGTCGACCTTAAGTCTATTCCTCTTTGCTTTGGTCAGAGTTGACGAGACATCCGCAAGAAGATGTACCTTGGGGTGAATGTTATTCGCAGATGGTATTGTCTTAATTGATGAAACTAACAAAGGTTTAAGTCGAAATATAGATAGGTGGCGGGAGACTTTAGAGATTTAAGGTTTTAGAATTAGTTGTTCGAAGACAAAATATCTAGTGTGTAACTTTGGTTGTTAGTCACAAGGGAGGAGTAATGCAATTTAGATCGAAGGCGTGGAGGTCCCAAAGTGTGAGGCTTTTTGATATCTAGGATCTATAATTCAAAAGAATGAGGTTATTGGAGAAGATGTAGACCATAGGATTAAAGCTGGTTGGACGAAATGAAGATTGACGTTAGGAGTATATACGATTAGAAGGATGCTTGCAAGGTTAAAAGGGAAATGTTACAAGACAATTGTGTTCGATTGGCCATGCTATATGGTTCAGAATGTAGGGCTACTACGGGACAACTTACGCATAGGATGACGATAGCAAAAATGCGTATATGAAGATGGATGTGTTGTAAAACCCGTAAAAATAAAATTATGAATGAAAGAATAAGAGAGACTTAGGTGTAGCAGACAGATGACAAAATTAGATAAAGACGTTTAACGTGGTTTGGTCACGTGCAGAGGAGATCAAGCACGACGCCAATTAGAAAATATCTAGATTGACAAGTTAATTAAAGAGAGTAGACGGAGGGGATGACCGTTGAAAATTTGGATGAAAGCGGTGAAGGAAGATATGTGGGAAGATTGCATTGCTTGGAGAACCAAAATCCGAGTAGCTGATCCCGAAAGTATCGGAAATGGGTTTTGTTGATGATGATGTCTTATCTCCAAAATGTTGGCTATGAGGTTGAAGTCTCACATGAAAACTCTCATTTCTCATTCAGCCATAGTGGAAGGGAGGCAGAGCATTGATGGCCCTCTAATAGCTATTGAACTCCTTGACTCTAGAATCAAATCAAATGTGCCTGACTTGATTGCAAATTGGACTTCTCTAAAGCTTTCGACACAATAAGCTGGACTTCTCTAAATCTTTTGATCCTATTTGGATTATATTCTTTCTAGAATGAGTTTTAGTGCTAAGTGGAGAGGTTGGATCCAAACCATTTTGAAAACAACTAGATTTTTGATAAATTTAAATTGTTATCCTGAAGGATTTTTCTCAGCTTCAGAGGTATTGGGCAGAAAGATCCCTTATTCTTTGTTGTGTTCTTTAATTGTGGAAGGCCTCACTCAAATGGTATTAAAAGCTGAATATTATATGACGTGATATAAGGAATTAGAGGGGTTGTTGGAGGGACCTCTATTCCTAGATGTTGGATGTTGGATTCCGATAGAGATCAAATGAGGGCTACTAAATCCATTTTGGTGTGGGTTGAATGTGGGTGGTTTTGAGCATTAACTTTTAGAAGGCAGTCATTTACCCAAGTGGGCGAGGTGACTAATATTGGAGACATAGTTGATATTATGCACATTGTAGTTAAGGCGTTGAGGAGGCGAGGCGTACGGGCCTGAAAACGCCTGAGGTGGTCTTAAGAATTTTTTAAATAATAAATTGAAACATAGCATAGTAATATACATCATCATTTTGATAAGTATCATAAACAAATATTTACAAAAAGTGAGACAACTACCTAGAATCTTGAAAGAATAGAAACTTGGTAATATTGAGCATTTGTTAGAAGAAAATGATGGAATGGTCGGTAAAAATTCACAAGTATGATCACTATTGGTATCCAAAAGCATAAAAATCATTGAACTATATTATGAAAAATCAAGATTGATATTTATTACAAACTAATCAAAACATGATATGTTTTCTCCAAAAAATATTAAAAAAAAGTGACATTTATCAAAACTTAAAAACATTTTATCTGTTTGTTTGTTATTTGGGAATACTTGATTTGAAGGCAAGGAGAAGACGAAGACTCTGAATCTCTTACGACAGGAACAAGGAGGAGCAACAAGTATTACACCAAAAACATAAAACCTTATTATAGAGTGGGATGCGACCTCTTTTGTTGTAACTAGGCTGCAAATGGGCTGCAACCTCATTTGCTGCAACTGGGTTGTAAATGGGCTGCCAACATTTTTTGGACTGGGGCGGTCCATTGCGGACGTCTCATTTCACTGAACCACATTGCCTCATTTTGAAGCGGAATTCTGTAAAAAAACACCTTGAGGCGCGCCTAGGTGGTCGCCTTGACTACACTGATTATGCATTGTGGGTCCTTTCTTACTAATCTTAGCCTACAACTAGGTACTAAATTCAAAAGTAGACAAGTGTGAGAACCCCAGTGGATAGTCAAAACTAGACTTGCTGTGTGGAAAGCAAAATACATTTCTAAGGCTGGGAGAGTCACCCTTATCAAAAGCACTTTGGCTAGCATATGTTCGTTATGTCCTGCATTGTCATGCCCATTTCCGTTCAACAGGACATTGAGAAGCTTTGTAAAGATTTCCTTTTGGGATCTGATCAGCAAGCTAAAAATTACCATTTTGTAAGTTGGAAAGAGGTTTGCAAACCTAAGCATCAAGGGGGTTTAGGCATCAGAAAGTTGCACTTGTTCAATCAGGCTATGTTGTCTAAAAGGCTGTGGAGGTTTGGAACTAATCACCGCCATATGGAGAGTAATCATTAGAGCCTAATGGTTGGTTCACCAAGCCCGTTTTGACACCTCATCGGTGTTCCTGGCGTAGAGGCATCATGTCTCTCAAACCTTATTTTCAGCAGGGTATCACTTATAGGGTGGACAATGGTAACAGAGTTCTATTTTGGAAGGATGTGTAACCTGTTAAAGACCTGTTTAGCCCCATATACAGATTATCTTTTTCAAATGAAGCTAGAGTATCTCAACATTATGTGGGCATTACTAATAACTCCCCTTGATTGGAATCTCCAGCTAGATCTGTCAAAGATGAAGAGATGCCCTTTTTTTTTATTAAGCTTATCGAATTGTTGCAACTTGCAAGCATCACTAATGAATAAGATCAATGGAATTGGGAGGAAAAATCAGGTTCTTTCACTGTGACTTTCACATGAAGCTCCAATGCTCCATCCTCTACTATTTCCATCAGTCGTTGATGTCCTCTTCTCCCTCTGGGCACAAGCTTTTTTTTTTTGGAGAAAAGAGGTCCCTCCTAGAGTGAATTTCTTCTTTTGGGTTTTGGCCAAGTAAAAGTCTATCTAGGAAAGGGTTAAGGGCTAGTTATTCTCAACAGATGCAGTCTTCGTGAGCAATATTCAGAATTCATTGAGCTCATGTTCTTTGCTGGCCATTTTCTACCCAATTCTGGTCTACGATATGTAATGAAGCTAATACCAACTGCCCTTCAACTAAGAACCTTTTTGTTTGGGCCACTGAATGGAGCGGATGTGGTCTTTCAGTTAAGGGTGCCTGGCTTTGGGACAAGGTTTTCTATGCTGCAGTGTGGGTGATATGGAAAGAGAGGCACTAGAGAATCTGTAGTCCTTCAGGTTAAATGATGGTGTGGCAGTTGGGCAACTTGGGAATTGCTTTCTGATATTTTTTTTTCATTAGTTGCCCCAGGTTAGGGTGTTTTTTTTTTCCCTCCAGTTTCCAGTTGGGGTCTGTCATTCCCCAATTTAGGCAGAATCCTTTTCTCAGTTTGATCTCTAATCTATTCTAGCCTTGTTTGTTGATAAAAAAAAGTTGTCAAATATTATCTGGGATGCAGTCATGTGGCTGATGTCAGATTCTTGCCAGTTGCCACTGGGACAAGGTGTTTGTTTTGTTAAAAGTTGGCTATCAAATTTTGCTTATTATTCTATTCAAATAAATGCACAAAATGGGTGGTGTGTCCTCTGGGAGCATGGGCCCAATAGTCTCCTCTATCACAATAGATAACAAACTCAAACTCATTCAATTGGTGATATATATAAGAATTTGTCGATTTATTTTCCAATAGTTCACCTTGCTCATTTAATGAAGAACTCCACAAGATCTCCATAATCCTCTTTGGAATGATGACAAGGATTGTAAAAAGCGTGATATGGTTAAATGGCACATTCTGACGAACAGTGATGTTGGGAGGGGGTGTTGGGGGTTGACCTAAAAGAATCTTTCTTACTAAATGGTTATGGAGGTTTGTTTAGAGACTCTAATTGGTGGAAAGGCTAATCGGGCATGGGAGTTGGGTTGAGGAAGGAAAATACAAGGCAGATCAAATTCAGAAATAGGGTTTCATTAGAGTTTGGGAAGAGGAACCAAGATTAGATACCAGATGATCAGTGTTCTAGGACTTTTACTTCTTTGATAAGACTTCCCTAGTTATATTGTAATTGAATATTAGCTCATAAGTATCTTTATCCAGTATGTCACTACTTTGTCAAAAATCAAAGTGTTATTGTGGAACATGGGTTTGAGAAGAAGTTGATTGGTTGAGAAGCTGTCAAGCTGATAGCTTGGTCTTTCTCTACCTCAATCTCTTTCAAACCTCGACTTATTCATCTATCTCATGTGGATGCACATGAAAAAATATTATTCCATAATTTTCATTATCGTATTTATTCGGTCTATATTGCAATACCTTGTATCTTCAACCCTTTACCCTTCGGTTTCGATTGAAAGTTCATTTCGAATGATCATGTTCCCATGGTGGTTTTCTTTGGTTGTATCTTGAATAAAATTCTAATCCAGGATGACCTGGAAGGGAAATCATTATTATTATTAGTGTTTGCTCGTTTTATTTTTCCAATTCGTAAGTAGTTGTCTTTTTAGAATGTCCTTACTTCAGTAAGGTGTGTGTGTTTGGGGCTGGGTTTCTCATTTTAATGGGGATTTCCTGTGATGCTTTTATGTGAATTGGGACGTGTTATTGTTGGGCATTAATTTTCTAAGGCGTCCTTTTTTGAGGTTACCGATGGTCAACGCATAATTAGGAAAAATTCATCCCATTTTTCCTCCTTTGTTGAGGTTACCAATGGTCAATGCATAATTATAAGTTGACATCAAAACTAATCCCATGTTGCCTGTTGTGTTTGAGGGGCATACCTACTAATTGCTACCCATTTTGGTTATATGGAATTTCGTGCTGATTCATAGTTTTCAATTTTCTTGCTTTGGTTTGACATTGCAGTCATCTCCTAAAGTTTGCAAGCTGATACATGTGGGGGAAAATTAATTTTAACGGAAAATGACTTTTTAAGGGCTACTTTTTCACAAAATAGACCATTTAGATACCGTAGTTGATGTAATGACTAATTTGTGCATCTTTTATACTTTTATGACCAACAAAGACTCTTTATTAACCTAGGTTAATCCATAAAGTTATAGGACATCTTTACCCTTCCTAAACAAATAGAAACTCTACTTATACTTTTAAGACCAACAATGACTCTTTTATTAATTATTTTAACTATGACCAACTAATTGCTAGTTGGGTTAGGCTATAAGTTGATGAGTCAATTTACACTTTTCAAAACAAATCTAATATAGCCAGAAATACAATAAAATTGTTTTATTTATTATTACTTTTATTTGGCACGATTTCAACTATAAAAAGATCACAGTGTTTATCTCTTAACTCAGATTGTTAATAGCCCCAAAACTTGATTGTAAAAAAAATCAAGAAAATTAGTCTATATGAAAAAATACTCAAGTTTTTGGTTTCTTACAAAGATTAATATTTATGAAATAGAAAAATGATTGGGCTATCTATCATTGGGGATATATCAAAGCTGCCAAAATCTTTTCAATAAGTGACAATTGGAGTTGAGGAGGCTATCAAGAATAACAAAAAATTATGACTTGTCTGTCATTGCAGTAAGCTATGGCCTGCAATGATGATAATAATAATAATAATAATAATAATAATAATAATAAGAACAATGTGATACTTCTGGCTCCATTAGATATGTTTTGGGGAGTGATTGTAGAAATAATAAGTCCGAAATCATCAACTTATATAGCTTAATCCAACCAATAATTGTTTGATCATAATTTGAATAATTACTAAAAGAGTCATTGTTGGTTATAAAATATAAAATTAGATTTTCTATATGTTTAGGAAGGGTAAAAATGTTTATAACTTTATGGGTTAATAAAAGAGTCACTGTTGGTAATGAAAGTATAACAGTAGGCACAAAGTAGCCAATACATCAACTACGGTATCTAAATGGTCTATTTTGTGAAAAAGTAGGCCTTAAAAGTCATTTTCCATTAATTTAATGCTTGCAAGATTAATAGTTTATAGGTTTTTTCTATTTAGTGGCTTCATATAATCCATTTGTTCTTGACTAAGTATTTTCTTGAAGGCGAATGGAATAAACTGTTAAACACCATGCGGCATGCTGTTTTTAGGTTCCATTTGGCTTGATCTGGAATCTTTAGGTTAATGAGTATCCATTTTGTTTTTCATTTTTTTCCAGGTGGATCCATCTGGTTCATACTTCTCTTGGAAAGCTTCAGCAATGGGGAAAAATGTTTCTAATGCGAAGACGTTTCTAGAGAAAAGGTATGTATTCTAGATTTCTATTTTCTTTTCATCGTCTTCGTCTTCTATATTATTGTTATTGGTTTTTTTGTCTCTCATCACAATTCTAAGAACGCTCCAATGGTTTCAATCTTGGATATTTTATGGAAAAACTCTAGATAGCTGTGTCAAATATCCCGGATTTCCGCTAAATCTTTTTATACTGATAACTTTTGTTAGTTCAACTGATAGATATTGTTTTGCTCCTCATTCACTTGAGTCCAATTTCGTGGCTCTCCAGCTCTTTTTTCGGAAGATGCTTTTGAGTTTTTTATATTTGTTTGTTTCGTTAGTAAATGTCCTTATAATAATTTGGGGTTGTAAAAGGATTGCATTGTGTAGTTATTGTATGATAGTCCTGTGATATCAATTATTTTAGCACTCTATATATTATTCTTCTTGGCTTTTTTCATACTCTTGACCCTTTTTTATTTTGGGGGGGGGGGGGTGTCAATAACCCTTTTTGGATTGTGTGGGTGATTACTAGCCTCCCTTGAGGTGTGTTATTGAGATTTGAGAAGTTGGAAAGTCAACATCACTTATTCACTGGGAGTTTAATAGGAAAATTGGCACCTATGCTATTTGTTGGGAAATTTTGATAGAAATGAATGCTAAAACCTTTGTAAGATATGGAGTAGGAGGTGTACATTTTGATTATCATAGCATTGGCTCTGTCACCGAACCTGATATTGAGAGTTCTTTTTTGGGTATTCTATTTTAAGGTGACATTATTAGCCAGCCCTTATATTGTCCTCTCTTTTCAATGAAAAATGAGTTGTTGCATTAAAGGTCATTGTGGATGTTTCTGATTTTTAGGGTTTTTTTCTTTTCTTCTTATTATTATTATTACTTCCTCGATTCTTCTTGGGCTTGTCAACTTCATTCACATGTTGCTCAAGATTCAACAGAGGGAAAGTTTAATCCATTTGTATGTATTTTTAGGTACACTGATGACATGGAGCTTGATGACGCAGTTCATACAGCTATATTGACACTGAAAGAAGGGTAACTATTTTCTGCCGTATTGCAGTACTTAGGAACATTTAGTCAACCAACTTCTTTGCTTGTGGTTCTGGTGTAGTTTCATTCAAGGCGATATCGAATCTATCAATTGATTCAATCCATTTAACTACGATAAACGTATGACAACATAATTTCTTCTTGTGTCTATGCTTTAAGCTAAGTGAATGGATATGAATTACTGAGACTGACAGCGTGTCAACTGTAATCTGATCACATTCTGGCTTTGATTTGTCTCATATATTTCTAGGGGACATGTCTTACTTTTCCTTCATATATGTAGGTTTGAAGGGCAGATTTCGGGCAAAAACATTGAGATTGCTATTATTGGTACCGACAAAAAGTTCAGGTAATATTTTTCAGACATTTTTTTCGTTTGACTAAATATGGCTTTTAGGCCAGGTTAAATTTTTTTGGGACAGCAACTAAATGCTTCAATTATGTTAATCCAAATAATGGAACCCTTTAAATGCTGAAAAATGCTAAGCTAAACATTTGGCATGTATGTATGTCTACATTATGCAGTGCTAAGCTCACAGGAATCTAATCTTAACCATAAGGAATGTGTCGTGTTAAAAATCATCTAGTGCAGATACTGTGATTTAAAGCACGATTACTCCTAGTCCTAATGAATATGTAGAGGAAGGTATCCAGTCGGCCTATCTCATTCACAAAAGAATTTTGAATTTATGATTTTCCCGAAGTCCACATGGTGCAATGGAAGATGCGAGTGAGATTAATGAACACAAACAAAGAGACAGCGAGGTGATTTTCGTTTCCATTTTGTAACTAATAGGCGAATGAAAAAAAAAACCTAGTGACAAGAATTTCTTAATCACAAAGGTGTTTGTGCTTGTCAATTAGCAGTTGTCAAACTCATCATTAACTGGATAACCTGACTTTCCTAAAAAGAATTTGAGAATTTTTCAAAAACAAAATTATTAATGAGAGCCCACTGGTGAAAATCTTCCAAGTATTGCTATGATCCTGGTTAACGAGGTTTAAAGTTCTATAGGCAGATGCCAGGGCCGACTGTAGGCCCAAGATGCCTGGGCCTTGGACCCCAACCCTCAAGGGGTATTAAATTTACCCCAAAAAAGAAAAAGAAAAAAAGAAAACGAAGATCAGATTAAATACTATTAGAATAGTTAGAATGTTCTAAATTCTTTACTCTTTTTATGTTTGTTGTTGGTTAAGGCTTTGTGCCATGTTTTGAAAGATCTTTGGGTCAAATCCATGGAACCTATGTATTTATTTGATATTTTTATTGATTAACTCATTTTATTCTAGTCAGTGGTCTTGATAGGTCGAATATGTGTAATAGTTATATATTTTTCCCACTAATCAGCCCGATTTAATCTAGCCTAGCCTTGGGGCCTTCACAAGTGGAACCTATTTATTTATAGTGACCTTAAGTTTTTTTTTTAAACCTTTTTTATTTGTTTATATTTAACAATAATACCACATGTGAAATCAACTCTTTAAAAAATTAGTTACACTAAAACTTTTACAAATTTTCAACACAATCTTTTTCCCCCCCCTTCTCTCTCTCTTTCCAAAAGGGGCATTATTTGGGAGTAGGGCACCCAAATTTTCAGAGCCGGCCCTGGCAGATGCTAATAATTCTCATTAACTATAACCTAAACTATTCAGTAATTAATCTCCTAGGTGGAAATCATCATTAGAATATCAGGTCTTACTTTGAGAATCAACTACTTATTTTGGTGTTATTGGCACGATCAGTAATTTATCTTGATAAAGTAGCATATTTTACTTGTTAGAAGAGCCTGTTTAGAACTGGCCTTTAACCTTCTTTTCTCAAAAAAGTAAATAAAACAATACTGAAGAGCTTGTTTTCCTGCAGAGTACTGACCCCAGCAGAAATCGAGGATTACTTGGCCGAAGTGGAATAGATTACTTGGCTGAAGTGGACAGGCTGTTTGTCTTATGTTGGATGTTTATTAGTTCTTCTTATGTTGTTAATTGAGTGGAGAATTGGGTCGAGATGTTAACGGAGTATTGTATTTCTTATAGAAGGTGTTCATTTCAAATTTATGGTTGACGTAATTCCTGCATCATTACTTTCTTTGTTGAGCAGCAACTATTTTAGGTGATTATGTGTTTATATGATGGATATGGAATAGAAAGAAGGCAATACATCCATGAAGTTGGTCATTATTAATGGATTTGATAGAAAGCATTATTGAACTGACTTCTATAATGCTATGGCTCACACTAAATGTGAGCTTACATGGATTCGTCATCTGTTGCAAAAGTTGGGTTTCTGGTGAAGGCACATATTCCTCTGTATTGTGATAATCAAGCAACCATTCATATTACTACAAATCCAATATTTCACGAGAGAACTAAATATAATGAAGTGATCGAACTGTCATTTTGTTAGAGAGAAGGTTGTTGTTACCAATGAGATTTGCACACTGCATGTCTCTTCTAACTAGCAACTCGACGATAAACTCACAAAACTAGTATTTCGCCTTGATCGTATTTGTTCCAAGTTGGGCATGGAAGATGTATATGCTCCATCTTTCCTCTTTGTTAACAGTATCAACAATATATTTCATGCTGGGTAATATAATATTGGTAGTATATTTCGTGTTGGATGATAATATTGGTAATATCATATCTTCCAAGTCATTTGGTTATTATTAGAAGGCAATGACTACATTACACCACCATTTCCACTTTCTCACACTACCATTGAGGTGTTTTATTTTACTTTCTCACACTACCAATAAATATGCATAACAGAGAAATCCAAACTCAAAACTAAAAAAACGCAAAATAGGGTAACTTTCGATTAATTTAAACCCTCAATTGAGGCTGATTCTCAAATGTATCAAAACAAGAAAGTTGTAGTACTATGAGTTATCTAATAAACACAACTTGAATCACTTGAAAATATTTTGAAATGAGCAAGTTATGATCATTTTACTAAAGTCGTGCAAATCTGTCCTGCAGTGAAAACGAGATAGTGTTTTTAACTTTCGGCCAACATATGTGCTCGATCAATACCGATTCTGATGCAGGAGGATCCAAGTCAGATGATACTGAGTTGTTAGATAGCACGTTTTTGGCACAAAAATATCTGAATTAGCAGATCAACACAAAGATGGCAGGAAATCATAATTCTTTTTATAATTTGCAGTTTTGGGTGTATTTTATTATTTTGGCCATAACTTTGGCTACGGGTATCAGAATCGCGCAAACGACCCCAATTCGGAAAGCTCTTTTCAACGTGCAAGTCGTGGTCAACAAGATATGATCATTGCACATCTTTTCAATGCCAAAATCCACCATTTTCCCTTTCAAATCCACAAATTTAGTAGTTTTTTTCCTTTTATGGTAATATTTTAATTATTGTTGAAGAAGTGATTCTGAACCTAATTTGGGCCAGATTTCTGACATTTTATTTCTTTTATTACTTATTTTGTTTTAACATGATTATTTGGGTTTTTGCTATTTTTGGTAAAATTCTAATAATCACGAGTTTTAGCTATAAAGCCCGGCTTGTGGGTTGATTTTAGGGAGACTTTTGATGTTGATAATTTGAATTGAACATTAGAGTTATTTTTCTGTGTGTTGGGTAATCTTCTTGTGTTCTTTCCCGTGGATTGTCTGTTAGAAGTAGCCTGCAAGATAATCGCTATTCTGCCCGGTGTCAGTTGGTATCAGAGCTTCAACATCTTCTTGGGGTGAGATTTTATTAATTTCTATGGCTGGTGGTCGTGGTCGTCGCGGGAAGGTTTCGAACGAGGAAGCCCCTCATTGTGATCGTAGCGTTCAAGATGTGATAATTGAGAATTTACAGAGGCAAGTTGCTGAGCTAACCCAGCGTCTAACGGCACATGATTTCGGTAATTGTGAAATAGAATATCACGATTCTGATTTCAATTTCGAAAACCTGTATCACAATCGTGCTCGATTCTGGGAGCGCCGTGGTTGGGAGGATTGTTGTGGAAATCTCGATTTCAAAGTGGATCTACCCGAGTTTTCTGGTACGTTACATGCCGAAGGATTCGTGGATTGGTTGAATGAAGTAGAACATATTTTTGAGTATAAGGAAGTTCCAAATCATGTCAAAGTGAAATTGCTTGCCATCAAACTCAAAGGCATAGCATCTACATGGTGGGAGCAGTTGAAGCGATCACGCGATAGGCAGGGCCAAGCCAAAATCACTGATTGGAAAAAGATGAAGAAGAAGATGAAATGTCACTTCCTTTCTTTCGGCTACACTCAAACTTTGTTTCAACGCTTCATTCATTGAGGCAAGACACAAGATCAGTTGATGATTACACGAAGAAGTTCTATAAATTGGTAGCCCGTAATGACTTATCTGAGATGGAAGAGCAGATGGTGGCACGATATTTAGGGGGATTACGACAACCCCTGCAGGATGTCCTTAGCCTTCACTCACTGTGGATCGTTTCTAAAGTCTACCAGCGTGCACTTGCTGTGAAAAAACAGCAAAACAGGAGGCCAATGGTCATAGGTGATCAAAACAGTCAGCCAATTCGCCCTCAAGAATCCCGTCCTACCCAACAGCCACCGTAGGTTACTTCTTACTCAAATATTAGATGTTTCAGATATGGTGAACAGGGGCATAGAGCGAATGAGTGCAGGAAGTCTGCTATTCAAAAGGACAACAACCTCCTGATTGAGGAAGACGTAGTCGATGAAACTGAGGAGCTTGGAGAGCCTGTGTATGACACTGATGACGATGGAAATGTGTTGTATGGGGATGACTATGAGACTCTGATTATTCGTAAGAGCCTACTGACTCCCAAGGGCGATTCAGGGGATGATTGGTTGATAACCAATACTTTTCGCACAACATGCACAGTTGCAAATAAAGTCTGCAAGATGATCATTGACAGTGACAATTGTGAAAGCGTAGTGTTTGAAGAGGCTGTCCAGAAATTGCAGTTGAAGACAGATTGTCATCCCAAGCCGTACAAATTGTCGTGGCTGAATAAAAGCAGTGAGGTAACAGTAAATAGGCGATGCCTAGTGTCTTTATGGTCATTTGAAAATGTTTAGAATTAAAGCCAAAATAATGACACAACTCATCCATCGATGGTGGTCACTCATTGCAAACAAAACTCTACCATTCTCTCAAACGCACACTGATCTTAACTCGTTACATAAACCAACTTTAAACTTCTCTCAAACTCCATAAACCAGAACATTCATCAACTTATAACTTATCAGAACTACCAAGATGTAGATGGTGCTGGAGCAGGATCATCAGCAAGTTCTGCCGAAGCCATAGTTGGAGCCACAGAGGAGATGGATGACCGCCAATTTTTCCATGGAGGTGGCACAGGTGCCGAGGTTGAGACTTGTGCAGGCTGAACCGTGATGAAAAGCTTTTGACCAAAAGAAGCACAATGCTTGCCTACACCACAGATGTACCACTTTCTTCCTGGAGTAGCAAGGGTAATCACATCAGAGCCAGTTGTTAAGGGCACTTGGTCTAGTGGTGCATTGCAGTTGAGGAAGTCAGTCCCATTCACTTTGTAGACATTGTGCTTTCCCGGTGGATAAACAAACAAAAACTGCAAAAAAAAGATTGTCACGTAGTTACGATTAGTACACAAAATTTGCTAGAGATCCGCTTCAATCCTTATCATTAGGAATAAACATTTTACAAGCAAATGACCAGGGGGACGTACCAATGTGGTCACCAATACGGAAGTCCTTGCCTGTAGCCCAACCTTTGTGGTCAGTTAATTGTCCAACCAGTACCATCTCCAACCCTAAACACTTTTGCGTTGATAACACTTGGCAGGACAAAGGCAAGAATGGAAACTAGGACGACAAACAAATTACCAGAACCCATTTTGAAGCTTAGCCTTAGGTGACTCACTGAAATTTCTGTGAACTCTGGTATTTGTTGTGAAGATGGATGAACTGATGAGTTTAGAAGGGAAGACCGAGAGCTGTATTTATAATCGAAACAATGGTGACTCAATTATGATCAATACCGGCAATAGCTGTACAGTATCTCAATAAGAATATCTTTGCATGAGAATGATCAGGTTAACGGGATATTGGATAAAAACAACAGCGAGTCACAAATAATGCCCATGCGTAGGGTACATGCTTTTGTTTTTCTCATGGAATGTAGCATATTTGGTTTAATTGACAGGCCCAGTCAACTTTACGCGTATTTTGAATATAAACAATGTGTATAACTCGAAGCCAAATAATATGGGAATCGGTCAGCCAAGCATTAATATACCATATTCACAAATCCTCCCCAATACTATGGTGTTTGTTATGTGTTATTTTTATCTACTTGTAGATGTTGTTTATGTTTTTATCCAGATGCTTTTAATAGTCATGGGTTCTTACTGGTTCTGTTTGCTTGATTTGGCTATTTTCGAACACAAGTTAGATTTCTTGAAGATCAGTCTGTTTTACTATTCGGAGGAAAGACTGTCTAGTAACAAATTGAATGTTAAACTGATTGGGATATAAAATTAAGAAGGTACTTGCAGCATATTTTTATATTTATACTGCACAATATTCAACTCCAAACACTTTGGTGTTGCATGTTCTTGGAGTGCCAGTGCTATGAGCACTGAACAAGAATGTTGACTTTCAGGTGGCACATTGTATGGAATTTTCTTTGATTGAAAAACCGTAGGACTTTGAGATATTTGTCAGACCAAGATCCAAATAGTAACTCTGTTTACTAAAATATTTTTCAGGTATGTTACGTACTGAAATATGTTCTATATGTTTTCGTTTGTTTCTCCAGCCGAGACAATTACAAAGAAATGTGAACTTAATTATTATAAACATACCATGAACAAGACTATATCATTGAGTTACTTGATCTAAGAGTAGTGCAACAAATGTACAGAGTCTTGGACTTGTTTGTTTGTTTCACTATATTGTTGTTCTTACTGGAGAATTCATGAATTGATATTGCATGTTAAAAAAAAAAAATTCATGGCTCGGAGTTGTCAAGATACTATAATGTTAATAAGTAATAATAAAATAATAATATATAATATATAATGGTGCAATGTTTTTTTTTTATACTTCGCTTTCAATGAAGCTCCATCCAAACAAAGGCAAACGAGGATGATAGTAAAACCATGAAAGGGGCAATATTTTTAATATTCGATTCAGGTTCTATGGCCTCATTGTTTGAGTTAGGACAACTCAACTAGCATGAACATGCATAGTAACAACACATGTCTAATAGTGTTGCATGTCAACCACTAGAAATATTATTTCAAGTTGCAATGCTTAGAAAGGCAAATTAAAGGAGTAAACATTATAGTGCCATTACTGAAATTCATCAGATTAATCCAATCTATTAAAATTTCTATTTATTTTAATTCAGTCCAAACAGAAACAGAAATGATCATTATGGTAGTCACTCCATCATTAGAAACAGAATTTTAACATTCTCTCAATAACACAATGTTTCGGTCAGCTTTGAACTTTTAGAACCACCACCAAGATGTTGATGGAGCAGGAGCATTATTTCCCTCATCAGCCGAAGCCATAGTTGGGGCCATTGAGGGGGCAGGCCACCACCATGTAGACGGAGAAGGACCATTACTTCCCTCATCAGCCGAAGCCATAGTTGGGGCCATTGAGGGGGCAGGCCACCACCATGTAGATGGAGCAGGAGCAGGAGCAGGCCACCACCATGCAGATGGAGCAGGAGCCTCAGTGTTGCTATCTTTTGACGCCTCAGTTGGGGCCATTATGGGGGAAGATCGCCAACTTGTCCATGGTGCAGGGGCAGCTGCTGGAGTTGGAACTTGTGAAGGCTGCACAGTGATGAAGAGCTTTTGACCAGCAGCTGCACAATGCTGGCCTACACCACAGATGTACCATTTTCTTCCAGGAGCCGCTAAGGTAATCACGTCGTTTCCAGTCGTTAAGGGCACTGAATCCAATGGTACGCTACAGCTTTGGAAGTCAGTTCCGTTCACCTTGTAGACATTGTGTTTTCCCAATGGATAACGAAAAACTGCAAAAAAAAAAAAAAAAAAATTGTCAACAAACCAATATAAGCATTTGAGGTTTGCTAGACAACCCCTCAATCCCAGTTGTTAGAGATAGCCATTTTACAACGAAATGATTCGACATACCAATTTGGTCACCAACATGAAAAACCTTGCCTGCAGCCCAACCTTTGTAGTCAAAGTTAATTGTCCAACCACTATCGTCTCCAACCATAAACACTTTTGCATCAATAACATTAGGAAGGACAATGGCAAAGATGGAAATGAGGACCACAAATAAGCTACTAGAGCCCATTTTGAAGCTTAATTCTATCACTTAACTCTCTATGAACTCTGGTGCTTGCTGTATAGATTGATGAACTGATGAGGTGATGTGTTAGAAGAAGACAGCTGTATTTATAGATTACTTTGTGTAGTCCAGTAAAATAGGTGTTTAACAATGAATGCCGGCATGGCTGTGCAGTCCAACAAGAATAACAAAAATTGGATTGCATGAGAATGATCCAAATGAGGGACTATTTGCATAGAAAAATACTGCAGTGACAAGAACCCCGATGCCTGCAGAGACGTAAGAAACATAAATAAATACATAAAAAATGACTTGCCCTTTTCTTCGAATGTTCCCTAGTTGTTTCAAGTGACCAGAAATGATCGCTTTTAAGCGCTTTTTGAATACAAGCGTGTAAATCTTGAAGTGGAGTTGTATGATAATTAATTAGTATCATTATACTTGTTTTGTACAATTCAATGGTAACAGATACAAATATACAATGGTAAATGTATTTCTACATGTTAGATTGTTCTAAATTTTTACATGAAACGGGGTTGGCATTACATTGGGCAAATGGCAAACTCATCCAGAAATGATCATATATATGAATTCATTTTATAGCAATATCATATATACACCAAGCCGTCCTTAGCCGGTATATATTGAATTATTGTTTTCTTTCTTTCCCAGCGCTACTATAAATATACTTTATATGTTATTTCCAAGCATTTAATCCCCTTAGCCATCACAGAGAAATCATTAGAGTTCAAAAGCAGAAACTGAAACATAATCTCTGTTAAGAAAATCTTGTTAAGTTCTAATGGCTTCTAAGAAAATGTTCATCATCTACTTCATTGTTGCCAGTGCTTTCGCTCCATCAATTGCACTGGCAAAAGAGTTCATAGTTGGAGACGGAACTGGATGGACGACTGGATTTGATTATCAAGCTTGGGCTCAGAGCAAAGAGTTCCACGTCGGAGATAAACTAGGTAAGTTATTTTATTTTTCTGTATCATCTTGGAAACAAATTCTATTGTATCTTGATCATATATCGTTGTTCATAATTATAGTCTAATTAACTTAATTTTTTGATGCAGTTTTTAAGTACCCTGTGGGAGCTCACAATGTCCACAAGGTGAACGGTACCGATTTCAAAGCCTGTACCGTGCCACTAGAGGCGAAACCTTTGACAACTGGAAATGACATTATTACCCTTGCGACTCCAGGAAGAAAGTGGTACATTTGCGGTGTTGGAAAGCATTGTGAATCTGGTGGCCAGAAACTCTTCATCACTGTACTAGCAGAGTCGGCTGCTGCACCAGCACCTTCACCTATGCAGAGTTCAGCAAATGTTGTCGCTTCACCTGGATTTCAGATGATCATATTGGCCATGGCTTTCGTCACAATGGTTTTCATGGCATGATCTCAAGACTCATGTCTTTAATTGTTTACATATGTATTTAGAATTCTTTACATTCTTTCAGTTGTATAAATTTTAGTACCATCCATGGAATATTATGCTGGAGTTTTACCTGAAAAACTTAAATACATTATACCATGCCACAAACATGAAAATGGGCAAGATCTTTGCGAAAGTGATCCATATAGTAGCAATATCAACATTGGAAAAGCTCAATGTACTGATCAGAAATTTCTAAGGCAAAACATTAAGGCTTCGGAATCCTTAACTTTTTAAATAGCGCAACTCAGACTGTTCTATTGAAATGTTATTAAGATTAAATCTTTAAGACAAATAGGAAGATTTTTCAAATATTTGAATGAAATATATAGAAGATAGTGCCACATAATAAATAGTTTTTTCCATTTTAATTGATCAAATATTTAATGTTTTCTGGGTCTACTAACCAGAAATCTTTTCTTGTATGATAGTATATTACCTAAATGTTCAAGAATCTAATCTTCGATTCTTCTTTTGAAAGAATGGATCAAAAAGCTATAAAATGAAATGAACCCAAAGCATTCCCCTTTCACTAACAACAATGGGGAAAATTCCATCTCCCCAGCTTGCTCTCACTCTGTTAATTCTGGCATTGTCCGCGTGTTCACCAGTTTCTGGTAAACAAGTAACAGTGTTCGTGCACTGGGGATTTAAGTATCCGATCAACAGCCCATTGACTCTCCATTGCAGATCAAAGCACCATGATCTTGGTGAGCATAAACTTTCTATCGAAGATGGATTAGTATACCAATGGACGTTCAAGCCTAATATATGGGGTACGTCGTACTACTGGTGTGACATGTCATGGATGAATACTCACAACGTTTTGGTTCAAGGAAGTTTTACATTTTACAAGTACAAGAGGGACGAACCCAAGTGTGGCCATGAATGCCATTACTCTGTTGATGAAGTAGGTGTCACTTATTTCATTCCCAGTACTGGGTATGGAGAACTTATGTATGAGTGGCCACCATGAACAAATGACTTTGTCAAAGTTTTCAATAATATGTGTGATGTGTTTTTTTTTTTTTTTTTTTTTTTTTTTTTTTTTTTAATAAGGGTACAATTTGGAATCCACCCGAAAAGATAAAAATAGAGAAGTTCTTTGAATAATTCTTTGAGCAATACTTGAGAGCACTTTAAAGACCTAACTCACCCTTGGATTGTCCTAGTAGCCTTGAGAAATTCAAGTTATATTGAAAAATAAACTATGATTCTATTAGAAACAAAATTAAAATATTATTTAAAAAATATAAACTAAATTATATTCCAAAATAGTAAAGTGCTGTTTTGAAAACCTAAACGATCTCAAACGCCTAAAATTCACTATACATTAAGGCGTAGCCATGAGTTGTACCAGTAACGTTGTTTCCTTTCATAAAAGGTATTGCATGCCTTATTCCGAGCTCGGACGCCAAATATGTAAATTTCGGTTGTGTACTTTTGCCTTTCGTCGGTTCATCACGTGTTCAATCATTTTAGCCATACATAAGGAGGAGGACTGGCTTCTTTACTCTTATCTCTTATTTTATTATTTTCACTAAAATTTTGTTTCCTATTAGTTCAATGAGGTTTTTTTTTTTTTTTTTTTTTTTTTTTTTTTTTTTTTAAATTTACCCAGAGGTGTGGGGGAAAATTTGAACCGCAGTGGTCAGAGAACCAGTGTGGAAATGGATGCTTTAGTGTAAGGTATATAATGCGTCATGGGGGTTATTTGAATCTGACTCGATCGAAATTAGGGAAATAAGACTTGTAATATATGATACAAGATAGACCTGTCATATATCTCTACATCTATAACGACAATTCACTCCAATGAACAGTTTGGGTCTTTCAGGTTTAGGGTTTATGTTGCAAAAATGCCCTTTTAATTCAATCATAATTATAAGAAAACCAAAAAGTGGGTAAAAGGGACAAAGGGTGTTTGTGTCTTTAAACAAAAATATTATTACATTGTTTTACAATTTTGCCTCTCAAATTTAGATTATTTACAATCAAAAACCCAGTCCCTTTAACTATTCATTAATTATACCTAAGCCCCTACTATAATTTACTCGAAGCCCTCCAATTCTTTGTAAATTATAAAAAAGATCATTACATCTAACTTTTGAATTTCCCATTTCCCTTAACATTTCATACATTTATAATCAAAATCAGCTCCTCACAAACATTGAGTAATTATATTTATGCCCCCAACATAAATTATTTGAAGCATCTTATTTATTTATAAACTATACACTGGCCTTTAAAATTATATACAATTATTTTATTTAGAAAATTAACAATAATTTTTATTATTATTGAATTGTTGTAATAAAATAAAATAAAAGTACTGAATATCCGCGCATGGAGGGCACATCGACACTCTAGTATGAGATATATGATCCTTATTAAGATATGGTTTGTTTTAGTAGGAGTTCTAACCTTTTACTAATGACTATTTGTCCCAGGAGTCCTTCTACAGAGCGAGGGAGGGAGCGAGGTAAAAGAGTGAGGGATGGGTGTAACCACCCATCCTCCTCGGGATGAGCGCATCGCGTTGGAGATGCGCGCGGACGCTCATCGCGAGGAGGATGGGTGGTTACACCCATCCCTCGCTCCCTTTACCTCGACCCCTCCCTCGACCCCTAGAATTTTCCTTTGTCCCAGTGGACAACTTACTAATGGTGAAAGTAATTATGTTGACAAACAAAGTAGCCTTATAAAAAATTGAAAAAAAAAATTTGGTTGAGAAATGATGTGTCTAAAAATCGTTCTCCTACGAGTTTGACCTGCAAAATAATCGTTAGACTGTCAAGGACTACCTTTTTGGTGGCCGAAGGCACTCCGATACTTAAGTCAGTAATTCTGTTGGAAGAAGGAAGTAAATTTGGACAAAACTCTGCTAAAGTTGCATACATGTGTCGAATGTTCTCTTTACCTGTTATAATGATCGTGGTTAACTCTCTGAGTGACTTAAGCATGTAAAGCGCAACGGAAGGAGATGTTTCTTGTAACGGTCTCCTCCTTAATGAAGTTACGTTCGAGGAGGTGTAACTTTCTCCACGGCTATTTTTTTGTGCAACGTTCCTCTTCTTTATGAGAGAACTCGTGTCGGGCCTAGATTTGGACTCTGATTTGTTTGGGCCTGGATTTGGATCATGTTTATGTCTCCTCAGTGGTGGGCTTCGTCTGGACTTCTGTAGTTGGTTTTACTCTTATTGGGCTTTATGAGCCGGTCCAATAGATTGGGCTTTGCATTCTCGTGATGGGTCTTTATGCCATGTGTACTACCATGATGATCGGTCTATTTTGATATATCATCAGCTACTCCCCCCTTAGTTAGTGGGTATGTTCACGTATCCACTAACTATGTGACGGTTGGTATTTCGATTGCGCTTTTGCACCGAACTTAATATTTAATAACTTTCGGCTGGTTGATCGTCTCGATTACTTCGTTGTTTGTTCATTTTCGTGCACATTTTTGGGAGTTTTAGTGTGTCATTAATGTCGCTCAGTAAGCAATAACTTTGTTGCTCGGTTGTATAAAGGGTGTTGTGGCTACTTTGCCCCTTCTTTATGTCATCTTCGCTGTTAATGTTATGTCTTCTCTCCTATTGCCTTTTTCATCTTTTCTTTTCTATTTGTGATGTCTGCCAGTGACCTACTGGACGGTGATCAGTTTGCTACCTGTGAGGCTCATTTTTCCACAAAGAAGGTTTTTCAGACTACTTTGGATAGTGTCTGTTCCTATTATGTTTTGCCCCCGACCTTGAGATCGTTCTCCCTCGTGATAACGACAATTCTTGTTGCCCGAGGAAGGGGTATATTGTGCTACTCTGGTCGTATCTAGATTTCTTGGGTATTCCTCCTGCTCAGATGGGCCCGAATGGTTAGAGGGTTATGGTTTCCACGTATGTCAGAGCCATCCTTTCTGGTATTCCTGTAACCGCTAGAATCTTGCATTCTTTGGTGAGGTTTAGAGTGAAACCCAACCGCACCTGTTTCCTTCATTTTCCTGCGTGTTTTGGCAATCTCAATGATGACATCAGAGGTTGGTCGCAAGATTGGTTTTATGCGTCTATCGACTCTGGCTATCAATTTATGGGGTTTGCAGATAGTAAGGTCATTCCGAGTTCTTATCAAGCGCCAAAATCTGCAATTGACCGCTGAAAAACAAGTTATCAACGAGCATTTCCTGGAATTTTCGATAGTTCCATTGGACGCCTATTTTACTGATGATATATTGAAGCGCAGCGGTTTATACAACATAAATGAAACCAAGCGGGCCTTGTTAACAGAAAGTCTAACCATGAAGATTGTTGCCGTCGTTGAAGATGATGACGTTGTCGTTGATCGTAAAGTGAGCTCAGGTGTTACGGATCTCAATGCTCCTGTCTGTGGCACTACCGGTCCGTCTTCTAGGGAGAGAAAAGTATCGAGGCATGTTAATCTGTCAAAGCGGTTGTTTCTTACTTCTGACCGTGTTCCGAAGCAGAAACGACTCATTGACTTTGTGCGTCATACATATCTTTACTCGGGTTATGTTGATAGATAACCTTCGAGGGAGGACCGATGCTATCTGCAAAAGGCGAAAGACATGAAGTTGGCTTTGGAGAGGAGTGAGAAAGATATCATTCACCCACTAGACGATGGGGGAAAATAAGCTCATCTCTGCTTATGGCGGCCTTGATGCTGCCAAGTGTTTTGATGAGAACCCTCGGTCCTTAGATGACAAGTGTTCTAGTTGCCCGTTGTTCAGTCTAAGGAGCTTGGCAATCGTGATCGAGTTCCCAAGTTTCACTATCTTTCTTCTTCTTTTTCCCCTCCTATTGATGGAGGGGTGGAAATCCCTCCTTCTACAACCTGCTTGGGTTCTTCTGTTGTCGTTGGGGCTGCCATTCATTCTGTTTCTACTAAGCGACGAGAGGGTGATGGAGGTTCTCCCGTTGTTCCTTCTTATTTCCCGGCTGTGGATGGTGGTTCCTCCATACTACCGAATTCTCGTGTTCTTCATTCACAGGTCATTTATAAGGAATCTACTCTTGAAGAGATTTGTGTCAAATCAGATGAAAAGTTCTACTGGTTTTCTCATCTTGGCATGCAGGATGGTACACGTAAGTTGATTAATGAATGAGATAGATAGTCGGTGCAGAGGCCTTTGATGTCCGGTGCTGAATCTGAATCTTCATCTTGAGGAGGGTGTCAGGCTTATAATGGATAGGATGACCCATCTTTCCTATGCGGGGGTGATTGGTTTAAATCATCAGGTTAATCATAATCTTGTGATTTCTCTGGAGAGGAAGCTTTCCGGGCTGTTATGGGTGTTCTCCCATTATTTTTTTTTACCAATATGACGCGTTAAAAATGTGATGCTCTAAACTGATTAAAACGCCTAATGTTGCTCAGACTTCGTTGGCCAAGGTGGAGGGTACACGTGATCGGTCTGTGGCCACGCTTAAGTCCTTGAGAGCTGACTTAGACGACATCCACACACGTTTGCACGAAGTGGAGAAAGATTTTTCCGCCGAGAAGGCACTTTATGATGAGGTCGCGCGTGCATGATAAAACACTCTAAAAATTGCGACATCGCTGAACAAAGGGTGGACCAGTTACTGGCTTCGCTTGACGAGGTCAAGGTTGATTCCTTCGCGATGCTCACTACTGCTGAGGGCCAACTCATCGCAGTAAGAAGCGAGTGTGCTTCTGTTAAGGATATACTTTGTGTTATGGAGATGGCAAATTGGCAGCGCGTTGTTTATGATCGGACTGATCTTCTGGATTATATTGTGGGTCTCGGTGTCGACTTGTCTCAATATTGTCATCTGTTTTATCGGACCTTCGAGGATGACAAGGGCGTTGAAGATACCTGGGCGATCCAATGGCTGAAAAGCCGCCTCCTCCTCTTGAAGAAATAGTTCCTGTCGACGATGCGGCTCATGAAGATGGTATTGCTGAGGATGTTATAGACCTTTCCCCTTAGTTTTCCATTGCTACCTTCGAATGTAACTGTATAGATTTTGAATGAATGACATGAGTTTTTTCCTTTATTTTTCTTCTTGTTGATTTCGTTCATCTGTTGTTGTCGTGACGATTCGTATTTGAGCCTTGATGTTTTACAACTATACCCTTAGCAATCATTTGGTGATTTTGAATTTTCCTATGCTTTAGCACACATCTTGATCTTGTTTTTTCCGTCCCTGAGTCTTTGTGGAAATCTGTTTGTTTGTTTGTCTTCTACTTTGTTGATTTGGTACGTTAGTTAATCCATAGTTTTCCCGGGCTGTGCTAACTTGCTCCTCCGTTAGTTCACTTTATTCGTTTGATCAACCAAGGAGTTTGTTTTCTTCGAGTTAGTTTGTTGATTCGGTGGTCTCGAGGTTGCTTTTCTTTCTTCAACCTTTACTTCGCTAACTCGACGTTTCAGTTAGTTCGAAGTGGTTTCTTGGTTCGTTCATACTTTGTTTCATTAACTCGACATTTCAGTCGACTCGAAGTTTTTGTTGATTTGGGTGTATAACCTTTAGTTTGTTGGTTCGACGCTCTAGTCGACCCAAAGTCATTTGACTCGTTCGTCTAGTTTCTACTTTGTTAATTCGACATTTCAGTTGACTCGAAGTTTTTACTAGGTTGACTCATTTGTTCAACTTTTACTTCATTAACTCGACATTTCAGTCGACTTGAAGTCGTTTTACTTAGTTGACTCGTTCGTCCAACTTTTCTTCATTGGTTCGACACTCTAGTCGACCCAAAGTTTTTGTGTTTAGTTGACTCGAGTGTCCAACTTTTACTTCTTTGATTGGTTCGACACTTTAGTCGACCTGAAGTTGTTTTACTTAGTTGACTCATTCGTCCAAATTTTACTCTGTCGGTGCGACATTCCAGTCAATTCGAAGTCATTTTACTTAATTGATTCGTTCGTCCAATTTTTACTTTGTTAACTCGACATCTCGATCGACTCGAAGTTTCTGTGTTTAGTTGACTCGGGTGTCCAACTTTTACTTCTTTGGTTCGACACTCTAGTTGACCTGAAGTCGTTTTACTTAGTTGACTCGTTCGTCCAACTTTTCTTCGTTGGTTCGACACTCTAGTCGACCCAAAGTTTCTGTGTTTAGTTGACTCGGGTGTCCAACTTTTACTTCTTTGGTTCGACACTTTAGTCGACCTGAAGTCGTTTTACTTAGTTGACTCGTTCCTCCAAATTTTACTCCGTTTGTGCGACATTCCAGTCGATTTGAAGTCATTTTACTTAATTGACTCATTCATCCAATTTTTACTTCGTTAACTCGACATCTCGGATTCCAACTTTTACTTCTTTGGTTGATCAACAAGAAGTTTATTGTAAATATCCGGCTTGCGTCCTGATTACTTTTGGGCTTTATACGCCGATTGTTTTGCATAGCTTTCGCTTTGAAATTGTTTTTCTTTGCGAGCTGCCAATTTCAAAATTGAAACTTTATTAATTCTTTGACCATTTCTAGTGGTCTTTTTTTCTAGAGTGGTTTTGTTACATTGTGGAGCGTTTTTTTTTAATCATTGCGTGACTGATGTCTATCCCCGCTTTGGTGTTTCGTGCCTTTACCATTCATTTTAATTTCTGACCTCCTTTGCTTGGACCTTTATTGCTCCTTGTTCGGCATTACTTGTTAAGGCTTGATAGAGTTTGTCGTTGTTAATTCCTTTGTAAGTAACCTTGGATGGATTTGTATTCGTTGACAGAGTCTTCAAGTTGGTCAATTCAGTTGTCTTCATGGCGTTGACCTTTTCGCTTCGATAAAGATCTGCTCGGGTGGGAGATGCTTATTTACTAGGGCGGATGTAGTGTAAAGCATATATCAATTCGCTGGATCGTTCTTTTGATCCTGTGGCTGCAGTATCTGCATTTTCTTTTTCTTTTGAACTATTTGTCTGGTATGCCAAATGAACTTGTCTAGTCGTCCTCTTTGGATCCAATACTCGATTTCTTCTTTTAACTTGTAACAATCCTCAGTATCATGTCTGTGATCCTTGTGAAAAGGCAGTACCTGCTTTTGTCTCGTCCTTCCGTGTCTCCTCTCATCTTGGGTGGCCAGTTGACGTTTTCCCAATTCGCTATGTGTTTTAAGACGTCGTTCCACCTTGTTTTTAGGGTTGTGTACGGTTTGTAATCCTTCTTCATCATGTCGGTTATTCGCTCATGACTGGCCATGCCGATTTCCTGGATTCTCGCTGGTTGAACTCAGTAGGTCCGTCATTCCGATGTCTCTTTGAATGACAGCTATCCTCCTGTGATCTATCATCTCGCCTTCTTTCGTCTTTCCTTTCCCGTTTTCTCGAATGGTTTTCCCTTTCCTGCTCATTCTTCCTCCTTGCAGCTTTCATTTCTTCAAGCGAATGTGTTTATGCGCTATTTTTAGCAGGACTGCCATGTCTTTTGGTGGCTCCAGGTTAAGGGCATCAAAGAAGGGGTCTTTTTCATTCCGGCGACAAAAATTGCAGCGGCTGTATTGTCGCTACATCCATCGATCATTGTTAACTCGATGGTAAAGTGAGTGACATATTTCCCTATCGTTTCTCCGGACCTTTGTCTAATGTGTAGGAGGTAGTGGGGTCTTTTCTTCATCCGTTGGCTTCCAATGAATTTGGTAATAAAAGCGGTGGCAGCCTGGAAAGAGTCTATAGACCTCGGTGGTAGGCAATTGAACCAATTCATAGGTGTGGATGTGAGGCTGGTTGGAAATGTTCTGCACATGATCGACTTCGTGGTTTCTTTTAGGGCCATCATGTGGTGGAAATGTCTTAAGTGATCTATTGGGTCGGTGGTACCATCGTACACTTCGAACTTTGGTGGAGTGAACTTTTTTAGCATTGCCCTTTTCATGGGTGCGTCTGAAAATGGCGGCTTGGCTGACTCGTACAGTACGTTGGGATCCGTGACTCTAATCCTGAATGGGATTTCAACAATTGTTCCGCCACACTGTGGAAACTTGTCTTGGGGGAGCTTACTGCTCTCGACGTTTCCCAGTTGGGGTTCTGCTAGGGCTTTGTCGCTTCCTTGAGTTGGGTCGGCGAAATTTTGTTGGGGCGGTGCCGGAACAGGGTCGGCTGGCTAAATGTGTTCCTGGGTAATTTTTCCAGCACTTTTGTCTTGTAGTTCATCTGGGCCATGAGCAAGTCCACTCGAGGGTCCGTGGCATCACCGCCAGATACTTGGGTTATTTGGCCTACTGCGTGTCGCAGATCCTCATTCTCAGGCACTATTGGTCCGATGATCCGGGCTGCTTCTTCTTCGCGAGCTGTTAGTGATGCATCGTTGTCAATGGGAGAGTTGTCGTGATCATTATTGGATTGAGGATCTGCAGGCTGCATCATTTTCTCTTATGGCTTGTTGATCTTTTGTCAGGTTATGGTGAGTTTTATCACTGTGTATTTTGTTTTCAGAAAAGAAAACTCGTCGTTTTCCCACAGACAATGCCAAACTGATGCGTCTAAAAATGGTCCTACTGCGAGTTTGACCTGCAAAACAATTGTTAGACTGCCAAAGACCACCTTTTTGGTGACCGAATGCACTCCGATGCTTAAGTTAGTAACTCTGTTGGAAGAAGGAAGTAAATCTGGACAAAACTCAGTTAAAGTTGCATACTTGTGTCGAATGTTCTCTTTACCTTTTATAATGGTCGTTGTTAACTCTCTACTTGATTTAAGCATGTGGGGCGCAATGGAATGAGTTGTTACTTGTAACTGTCTCCTTCTTAATGGAGATGCGTTCGAGGAAGCATAACTCTTCCTCTTCCTTGTGTGGGAATTCGTGTCAGGCCTAAACTTGGGCTCTGATTCGTTTGGGCTTGGATTCGGGCTCTGTTTATGTCTTCTCGATGATGGGCCTCTGTAGTTGGCTTATTCTTCCTAGGCTTTATGAGCTAGCCCAATAGATTTGGCATTGTATTCTTGTGATGGGTCTTTATGCCACGTGTATGGCCGTGATGATCAGTCTATTTTGATGTATCATCAAGTAATACACTATTTTCTAATAAATTAAAGGTTTATAGGAACACTTATTAGTAAGAGGGACAAATCAAACACCAAAAAATGCGACCACCTCGTTGTGACTCTTTGGGCCAAATTAAAAGATTCATCAAGATAATTTAGAAAGTATTTAACACCCCTTTCTCTTTCTTTAAGGGTGAAGAGAAGGTGCAGGCGACACATCGTTTAAGGAGAGTGGGCACGAGGTAGAGAGTTAGGTTCAGGTGCAGTGCAAGTCTTCCTGGTGAACGATCTAGGTTGAAGCTCGAGATCCACGCTAAGAGAGTGTGTCCTACAAGTCTAAACGAGGTGGAGTTAGTACAATGGTTGCGACTGGGTGGAGCCAACAACAACATGCAATATTCAACCTCGTACACTGAGTATTACTTTCAGGATCGTGGATGTGCAAGACACTCGAGAAAGTGGTGTACTTCGAGATGTTACGGACTCGGGTGGATGGATTCTAGGATGTGTGACGATTAGCAGCAAAGGTGGAGAGTGTGGGTTATTGGTGTTGGCTTGAATAGTCCCATATCGCAGAAGGTGGAGTTGTCACGAAAGAATATAAAGAGGTGGCCTATTCCTTAATAGCAATGAAACCTTTTGGAGAAAATCTCAAACTACATTATCATTGATACTTATAGTGTCATTCTAACAATAGTGTATAGGAGATCAACTGTTTCTAAAACTGAGATTCATGTTTCTAATTCTGCGTCGAATTTGGTTGTGGCTAATGTGGAATATGGAGATACGCAGGTTATTACAGCAAGGCGAATTTAGAATGTGCGACACCTCAAGAAAATAATAGCAGTTTGATTGAGAATAAAAATCAAATCGTTGCCAAAGTTGGAACGACTATTTTAGAATTAGATGTTGTTGATACGACTAAGGAGCAGTAGCTCAAAGAGCAGCAGAGTTTGGTTGTTGTTGTTAAGGAGCAACACTTAAAAGAATTCAGGGATGATTGTAGGGATGCAGGTTACTCACCCAATGGGATTGAAACGGTGATTCAGGCTGCGAATTCAGGCGCTGAAGTAGCAGCAGAGCCAGGTCTGTCTACCCCCATATCTAACTCAGATGAAAACCCAATGCAAGTAGTGGAGGTGCTTCGCGCAATCGCTGGTATAGGAGGACTGGGGGAAGATCCCACAACGCTCATGGATTGCCTAACACCCCAAGACGTTAAGGTTGTGCATTCAACAATTGCAAGAATAGGCAGAGATGCATTGGTCGCTGAAATTCAAACTTCACTTGAAGAGGAAGCAACAAAGGTGGGGCAAAACACTAGTGAAGAAGAACGTGAGGTTACCACAATACAGCCTCCCACGGCGTATGTTCCTCGAAGGTCCTCTTGAAGCAAGAAGACAAATCCTAAATTCAGGTAACTGATGATGATAATACAAGTAGAATGCAAATGTTTATTAGAACCTTGTATGGATGCTAGATTAGTACTAGCATTCAATGGTTTTTATATCATGATTAATTGTGGTTCGTATCCTTACGATGACTTCTCATACATCCTGGGGCCCACATTAGGTATAAATCACGTCATGAGAGTGATTAAAAGATTGATTGGTACTTATGAGGAAGAAAAGTTATGGCAGGTCTATCATGCAACTACTTTAGTAGCATAACATTTTGCAGGGTTACTCCCCAACTTGGAGATGGTGATTCTAGAACTAATTAGGTTCTTTGTTGAAGATTTGAAGCAAGTTTATTGTTCTGTGGATGCTGTAACGAGTGAACGTATGAGTGATTGTAAACTTTATCATCCTCTTTTTTCATTTCTAAGGTTCGGGGATCCTAAATAACCTTGCTCGCTTTCCAAAAAAAAAAACAATAGTGTATTAATGATTTTTTCTCACAACTAATGTGTATGACTTTTTTCATAACTAATGTATGGTGATTAATGATTTTCTGTAACAAATTAAAGTTTTGTCAATCAATTGAAAATCATAGTAAATTCAAGATGATTACATTCATCAAAGAAAAAGTTTAATCAGATAAAGGATGGCCTTGATTAACGAGGCCAAATAGTAGCTAGTGAAAAGTAAAATAGAAATCTTCCTAATATTATAATTTCACACAATCCCTAGTGATTTGTGGGGGGAACTGCAACTGCCAACATGGTATGGAGTGATCAGAAATGCTAGAAAAAGATGGCAGAGATTTTGTTTTGAATTAATCCTTGAGGAGTGTTTTTTAGATTTTTTTTAAGAACAATGAAATATGATTTTTGTTCTATCTGGTCATGTTTATATGGAGGCCGGGGATAACATCCGTCTTAAAAATTAAATTGTAACGTATCTCTCATTTTACATTGTGGAAGCAGGACAAAGCGCGTAAAAAATGTGTGTTTTTCTTTCAGTTTAATTGTGTTCAAATGTAATCTTTTAAACGGATTAACGACTGCACTAGTACTCCCCATTTCGTGTCTCTACCTTACCTCTCATATGGACTGTCTAGAATTCATCATTTAGTTTAAAAATATAGAATGAGTTGAATTTTGCGAACATGCTCTAAGTATTCATAATGACACCCTCATAAATTTCAAAGGATTTGAAACCTCTAACTACGTGAAGTAGGGGGAGGTAATTAAGTTTTTACTTGTTGGGCATTAGATCATTATGTCACAAAATTTTCTTGAATGAGAAACACTTCCTTGAAGTCAATGAAACAACTAGGATTTTCATGGTAATACAATTATTGTATCACTTTGTTTGTGAAAATGTGTAAAATTGTGATATTATTTTAAGGGTTGTTACAAAAATGCTAACTTGGTGCAGTGCAGATTCATTGTCATTAACTTCTGGACAGGACGTAATCACCCTGGCAACTCCAGGACAGAAGTGGTATATCTGTGGAGTAGGCAAACACTGAAGCTGGTGCTCAAAAGCTGTCCATCATGGTGCAACCCCAAGTCCTCACTCCAGCACTGGCTTCTTGTCCATCCACATCCAGTTTTCTGAATAATTAGGAGTGCTTCCTTTTCATCGAGTTCAATAAAGTTTAACTAACTAATAGCTAATTGAGATCATCGTGTTTTAGTACTGGTAATGTTTCTTCAACCTGATATTGTTCAAGAGATCAAGTTTTCTTACAACTTTACTTGAATATATGACAGGAATCTACATACAATTTCGAATACAAACAAGAGCATCCTGTGTTTGGTTGCACAAACTACAGTTTGAACACCTAGTTTCTACTAATCATGCTATATGCCTATATCAATACACAGTCCACTCCAGATACAATCACAACATACCATATGTTTCACTACAGGTCTGAGAGTATGTAAGATCAAAAGAAATTTTGTATGTAAAATATCTCAATTGAATTAAAAATGATACAAACGGATGTAAAAAATATACTAAAATAAAATACTTGTATTGTAGATCAAGCCATGAAAACCATTGTGATGAAAACCATGGCCAATTTGATCATCTGAAATCCAGATGAGGC
The DNA here is from genome assembly GCA_003290165.1 of Berberis thunbergii. NCBI lineage: Eukaryota > Viridiplantae > Streptophyta > Magnoliopsida > Ranunculales > Berberidaceae > Berberis > Berberis thunbergii. Next base: position 68,370 of record QNQO01002585.1, on the reverse strand, counting down.
GACCACATTTGCTGAACTCTGCATAGGTGAAGGTGCTGGTGCAGCAGCTGACTCTGCTAGCACAGTGATGAAGAGCTTCTGACCACCAGACTCGCAATGCTTTCCAACACCGCAAATGTACCACTTTCTTCCTGGAGTGGCAAGGGTGATTATGTCACTTCCAGTCGTCAAGGGTTCTGCCTCTAATGGCACTGTACAGGCTTGGAAGTCAGTACCATTCACCTTGTGGACATTGTGAGCTCCCACAGGGTACTTAAAAACTGTATCAAAATTTTAAATTATATTAATTACAAACACTGTCGATGTGCTGAAGATATAACCAAATTTTTACTTTCAAGTTAGAAGATAAAAATTACTTACCTAGTTTGTCTCCAACGTGGAATTCTTTGCCTTGAGCCCAAGCTTGATAATTGAATCCAATTGTCCACCCAGTTTCATCTCCGACTATGAACTCTTTGGCCAGAGCAACTGATGGAGCAACGGCAATGGCGACAAGGGTGAAGATGATGACCATTTGCTTAGAGGCCATTTGAACTTAGTTAACAAGATTTGCTTACAAAAGGCTTTTCTTATCTCTAATAACTTTTGTAGAGATAGTTAGGCTTGAATGCATGAATGACACTAACAAGTAAAATAACATATTTATACATACAGAAACAGGTGCCAATAACAAAAAAAAAAAAAATAGCCGGCTAAGGACTGCATGTTGTATTAAATAAGTTTTAAAGCCGCAAAGGAATTCTTCTGGTCACCATTTATTGGCGAGTTATTATGGCTAATCACCCAAATGGCACACCCTACTTGTTTCATTGTACACCCCACTCCATATAAACATGACCAGATAGAACAAAAATCATATTTCATTGTTCTTAAAAAAAATCTAAAAAACACTCCTCAAGGATTAATTCAAAACAAAATCTCTGCCATCTTTTTCTAGCATTTCTGATCACTCCATACCATGCTGGCAGTTGCAGTACTCCCCACAAATCACTAGGGATTGTGTGAAATTATAATATCAGGAAGATTTCTATTTTATTTTTCACTAGCCACTATTTGGCCTCGTTAATCAAGGCCATCCTTTTTCTGATTAAACTTTTTCTTTGATGAATGTAATCATCTTCAATTTACTATGATTTTCAATTGATTGAAAAAACTTTCTAAGAATAATTTGTTACAGAAAATCATTAATCGCCATACATTAGTTATGAAAAAAGTCATACACATTAGTTGTGAAAAAAAAATCATTATTACACTAGTGTTAGGGCCACACTAGAAGTATCAATGATAATGTAGTGTGAGATTTTCTCCAAAAGGTTTCATTGCTATTAAGGAATAGACTATCTCTTTATATTCTTTCGTGACAACTCCACCTTTTGCGACGTTGGACTATTCAAGCCAACACCAATAACCCACACTCTCCACCTTTGGTGATCGTCACACATCATAGAATCCATCCACCCGGGTCCGCAACATCTCGAAGTACACCACTTCCTCGAGTGTCCTGCGCATCCACGATCCTGAGAGTAATACTCAGTGTACGGGGTTGACTATTGCATGTTGTTGTTGGCTCCACCCAGTCGCAACAATTGTACTAACTCCACCTCGTTTAGACTTGTAGGACACACCCTCTTAGCGTGGATCTTGAGCCTCAACCTAGATCGTTCACCAGGAGGACCTGCACTGCACTTGAACCTAACTCACTGCCTCGTGCCTACTCTCCTTAAACGATGTGCTGCGTGCACCTCCTCTTCACCCTTAAAGACAGAGAAAGGGGTGGTAAATACTTTCTAAATTATAGTGATGAATATTTGAATTTGGCCCAAAGAGTCACAACGAGGTGGTCACATTTTTTGGCGTTTGATTTGTCCCTCTTAATAAGAAGTGTTCTTATAAAAATTTAATTTTGATTAGAAAATAGTGTATTACTTGATGATACATCAAAAAAGACTGATCATCACAGCCATACACGTGGCATAAAGACCCATCACGAGAATACAATGCCAAATCTATTGGGCCAGCTCATAAAGCCTAGGAAGAATAAGCCAACTACAGAGACCCATCATGTTAGTACGTCGAAGCGGTTGTTTCTTACTTCTGAGCGTGTTCCGAAGCAGAAACGACTCGTTGACTCTGTGCGTCATACATATCTTTACTCGAGTTATGTTGATAGATAACCTTCGAGGGAAGACCGATGCTATCTGCAGAAGGTGGAAGAGATGAAGTTGACTTTGGAAGGGAGTGAGAAATATATCATTCGCCCGTTCGATGATGGGGGAAAATAAGCTCCTCTATGCTTATGGCGGCCTTGATGCTGCCAAGTGTTCTGATGAGAACCCTCGGTCCTTGGATGACAAGTGTTCCAGTTGCCCGTTGTCTAGTCTAAGGAGCTTGGCAATCATGATTGAGTTCCCAAGTTTCACTATCTTTCTTCTTCTTGTTCCTCTCCTATTGATGGAGGGGTGGAAATCCCTCCTCCACAACCTGCTTGGGTTCTTCTGTTGTCGTTGGGATTGTCATTCATTCTGTTTCTACTAAGCGACGAGAGGGTGATGGAGGTTCTCCTGTTGTTCCTTCTTATTTCCCGGCTGTGGATGGTGGTTCCTCCATACTACCAAATTCTCGTGTTCTTCATTCGTAGGCCAGTTAAAAGGAATCTACACTTGAAAAGATTTGTGCCAAATCAGATGAAAAGTTCTATTGGTTTTCTCATCTTAGCATGCAGGATGGTACACGTAAGTTGATTAATGAATGAGATAGATAGTCGGTGCAGAGGCTTTCGATGTCCAGTGCAGAATCTGAATCTTCATCTTGAGGAGGGTGTCAAGCTTATAATGGATAGGATGACCCATCTTGCCTATGCGGGGGGGGGGGGGTGATGGGTTTAAGTCATTTGGTTAATCATAATCTTGTGATTTCTCTGGAGAGGAAGCTTTTTGGGCTGCTATTGGTATTCTCCCATGTTCTTTACCAATATGACACGTTAAAAATGTGATGCTCTAATAAACGGATTAAAACGGCTAAGGTTGCTCAGACTTCGTTGGCCAAGGTGGAGGGTACACGTGATCGGTCTGTGGCCGCGCTTGAGTCCTTGAGAGCTGACTTAGACGGCATCCACACACGTTTGCACGAAGTGGAGAAAGAGTTTTCTACCTAGAAGGCGGTTTATGATGAGGTCGCGCGTGCATGATAAAACACTCTAAAAATTGCGACATTGCTGAACAAAGGGTGGACCAGTTACTGGCTTCGCTTGATGAGGTCAAGGTTGATTCCTTCGTGATGCTCACTATTGTTGAAAGCCAACTCATCACAGTAAGAAGCGAGTGTGCTTCTGTTAAGGATATACTTTGTGTTATGGAGGTGGCAGATTGGCAACGCGTTGTTTATGATCGGACTGATCTTTTGGATTATATTGTGGGTCTCAGTGTCGACTTGTCTCAATATAGTCATCTGGTTTATCTAACCTTCGAGGATGACGAGGGCGTTGAAGATACGTGGGCGATCCAATGGCTAAAAAGCCGCCTCCTCCTCCTCTTGAAGAAATAGTTCTTGTCGACGATGCGACTCATGAAGATGGCTGAAAAGCCGCATCCTCCTCCTCTTAGTTTTCCATTGCAACTTTCGAATGTAACTGAATAGATTTTGAATGAATGACATGAGTTTTTTACTTTATTTTTTTTCTTGTTGACTTCGTTCGTCTGTTGTTGTCGTGACGATTCGTATTTGAGCTTTGATGTTTTACAACTATATCCTTAGCAATCATTTGGTGATTTTGAATTTTCCTATGCTTTAACACGCATCTTGATCTTGTTTTTTCCGTCCCTGAGTCTTTGTGGAAATCTGTTTTGTTTGTTTCGTCTTCTACTTTGTTGATTTGGTATGTTAGTTAATCCATAGTTTTCCCGGGTTGTGCTAACTTGCTCCTCCGTTAGTTCACTTTATTCGTTTGATCAACCAAGGAGTTTGTTTTCTTCGAGTTAGTTTGTTGATTCGGTGGTCTCGAGGTTGCTTCTACTTCGTTGAATCTTTCGTTCAACCTTTATTTTGCTAACTCGACGTTTTAGTTACTTCGAAGTGGTTTCTTGGTTCATTCATACTTTGTGTCATTGACTCGACATTTCAGTCGACTCGAAGTTTTTGTTGATTCGAGTGTCTAACCTTTACTTTGTTGGTTCGACGCTTTAGTTGACCCGAAGTCATTTGACTCGTTCCTCTAGTTTTTACTTCGTTAATTCGACATTTCAGTTGACTCGAAGTTTTTACTAGGTTGACTCATTTGTTCAACTTTTACTTCATTAACTCGACATTTCAGTCGACTCGAAGTCGTTTTACTTAGTTGACTCGTTCGTCCAACTTTTCTTCGTTGGTTCGACACTCTAGTCAACCCAAAGTTTCTGTGTTTAGTTGACTCGGGTGTCCAACTTTTACTTCTTTGGTTCGACACTTTTGTTGACTTGAATTCATTTTATTTAGTTGACTCGTTCGTCCAAATTTTACTCCGTTGGTGCGACACAGTCGATCCGAAGTCATTTTACTTAATTGATTCGTTCGTCCAATTTTTACTTTGTTAACTCGACATCTCGGTCGACTCGAAGTTTCTGTGTTTAGTTGACTCGGGTGTCCAACTTTTACTTATTTGGTTCGACACTCTAGTCATCCTGAAGTCATTTTACTTAGTTGTGTTTTACTTAGTTGACTCGTTCGTCCAACTTTTACTTCGTTGGTGCGACATTTCAATCGACCCCAAGTTGTTTTACTTAATTGACTCGTTCATCCAATTTTTACTTCGTTAACTCGACATCTCAGTCGACTTGAAGTTTATGTGTTTAGCTAACTCGGATTCCAACTTTTACTTCTTTGGTTGATCAACCAGAAGTTTATTGTAAATATCCGACTTGCATCCTGATTCCTTTTGGGCTTTATACGCCGATTGTTTTGCATAGCTTTCACTTTGAAATTGTTTTTCTTTGCGAGATGCCAATTTCAAAATTGAAACTTTATTACTTCTTTGACTATTTCTAGTGGTCTTTTTTCTAGAGTGATTTTGTTACATTGTGGAGTGTTTTTTTTTATCATTGCGTGACTGATGTCTATCCCCGCTTTGGTGTTTCGTGCCTTTACCATTCATTTTAATTTCTGACTTCCTTTGCTTGGACCGTTATTGCTCCCCGTTTGGCATTACTTGTTAAGGCTTGATAGAGTTTGTCGTTGTTAATTCCTTTGTAAGTAACCTTGGATGGATTTGTATCCGCTGACAGAGTTTTCGAGTTGGTCAATGCAGTCGTCTTCAGAGCGTTGGCCTTTCCGCTTCGATATAGATCTGCTCGGGTGGGAGATGCTTATTTACTAGGGCGGATGTAGTGTAAAGCGTATATCAATTCCCTGGTTCGTTCTTTTGATTCTGTGGCTGCAGTATCTGCATTTTCTTTTCCTTTGAACAATTTGTCTAGTATGCCAAATGAACTTGTCTAGTCGTCCTCTTTGGATCCAATACTCGATTTCTTCTTTTAACTTGTAGCAGTCCTCAGTATCATGTCTGTGATCCTTGTGAAAAGGCAGTATATGCTTTTGTCTCGTCCTTCCGTGTCTCCTCTCATCTTGGGTGGCCAATTGACATTTTTCCAATTCGCTATGTGTTTTAAGATGTTGGTCCAGCTTGTTTTTAGGGTTGTGTACGATTTGTACTCCTTCTTCATCATGCCGGTTATTCGCTTATGACTGGGCCATGCCGATCGTGATTTCCTGGATTCTTGCTGGTTGGACTCAGTACGTCCGTCGTTCTGATGTCTCTTTGAATGACTGATATCCTCCCGTGATCTATCATCCCGCCTTCTTTCGTCTTTCCTTTCCCATTTTCTTGAATGGTTTTCCCTTTCCTGCTCATTCTTCCTCCTTGCGGCATTCATTTCTTCAAGCGAATGTTTTTCTGCGCTATTTTTAGCAGGATTGCCATGTCTTTTGGTGGCTCCAGGTTAAGGGCATCAAAGAAGGGGTCTCTTTTCATTCCAGTGACAAAAGTTGCAGCGGCTGTATTGTCGCTACATCCATCGATCATTGTTAACTCGATGATAAAGTGAGTGACATATTTCCCTATCGTTTCTCCAGACCTTTGTCTAATGTGTAGGAGGTAGTGGGGTCCTTTCTTCATCCGTTGGCTTCCAATGAATCTGGTGATAAAATCGGTAGCAGCCTGGAAAGAGTCTATCGACCTCGGTGGTAGGCAATTGAACCAATTCATAGGTGTGGAAGTGAGGCTGGTTGGAAATGTTCTGCACATGATCGATTTCGTGGTTTCTTTTAGGGCCATCATATGGTGGAAATGTCTTAAGTGATTTGTTGGGTCGGTGATACCATCGTACACTTCGAACTTTGGTGGAGTGAACTTTTTTGGCATTGCCTTTTTCACGAGTGTGTCTGAAAATGGCGGCTTGGCTAACTCGTACATTACGTTGGGATCCGTGACTCAAATCCTGAATGGGATTTTAGCAATCATTCTGCCACACTGTGGAAACTTGTCTTGGGGGAGCTCACCTCTCGACGTTTCCTAGTTGGGGTTCTGCTAGGGCTTCGTCTCTTCCTTGAGTTCGGTCGGCAAAATTTTGTTGGGGCGGTGCTGGAACAGGGTCGGCTGGCTACATGTGTTCCTGGGTAATTTTTCCAGCATATTTTTGTCTTGTAGATCATCTGGGCCATGAGCAAGTCCACTCGAGGGTCCGTTGCATCACCGCCGGATACTTGGGTTATTTGGGCTACTGCGTGCCGCAGATCCGCATTCTCAGGCACTATTGGTTCGATGATCCGGGTTGCTTCTTCTTTGCGAGCTGTCAGTGATGCATCGTTTTCAATGGGAGAGTTGTCGTGATCATTATTGGATTGAGGATCTGCAGGCTGCATCATTTTCTCTTATGGCTTGTTGATCTTTTGTCAGATTATGGTGAGTTTTATCACTGTGTATTTTGTTTTCAGAAAAGAAACTCGTCGTTTTCCCACAAACAATGCCAAACTGATGCGTCTAAAAATGGTCCTCCTGCGAGTTTGACCTGCAAAACAATCGTTAGACTGCCAAAGACCATCTTTTTGGTGGCCGAATGCATTCAGATACTTAAGTCAGTAACTCTGTTGGAAGAAGAAAGTAAATTTGGACAAAACACAGTTAAAGTTGCATACCTGTGTCGAATGTTCTCTTTACCTTTTATAATGGTCGTTGTTAACTCTCTGCATGACTTAAGCATGTGGGGCGCAACGGAATGAGTTGTTTCTTGTAACAGTCTCCTTCTTAATGGAGATGCGTTCGAGGAGGCATAACTCTTCCTCATGTGGGAATTCGTGTTGGGCCTGAACTCGGGCTCTGATTCGTTTGGGCTTGGATTCGGGCCATGTTTATGTCTTCTCGATGATGGGTCTCTGTAGTTGGCTTATTCTTCCTAGGCTTTATGAGCTGGCCCAATAGATTTGGCATTGTATTCTCGTGATGGGTCTTTATGCCACGTGTATGGCTGTGATGATCAGTCTATTTTGATGTATCATCAAGTAATACACTATTTTCTAATAAATTAAAGGTTTATAGGAATACTTCTTATTAAGAGGGACAAATCAAACACCAAATAATGTGACCACCTCGTTGTGACTCTTTGGGCCAAATTCAAAGATTCATCAAGATAATTTAGAAAGTATTTACCACCCCTTTCTCTTTCTTTAAGGGTGAAGAGAAGGTGCAGGCGACACATCGTTTAAGGTTAGTAGGCACGAGGCAGTGAGTTAGGTTCAGGTGCAATGCAGGTCCTCCTGGTGAACGATCTAGGTTGAGGCTCGAGATCCACGCTAAGAGGGTGTGTCCTACAAGTCTAAACGAGGTGGAGTTAGTACAATGGTTGCGACTGGGTGGAGCCAACAACAACATGCAATATTCAACCCCATACACTGAGTGTTACTCTCAGGTTCGTGGATGCGCAAGACACTCGAGAAAGTCGTGTACTTCGAGATGTTGCGGACTCGGGTGGATGGATTCTAGGATGTGTGACGATTAGCACCAAAGGTGGAGAGTGTGGGTTATTGGTGTTGGCTTGAATAGTCCCACATCGCGGAAGGTGAAGTTGTCACGAAAGAATATAAAGAGGTGGTCTATTCCTTAATAGCAATGAAACCTTTTGGAGAAAATCTCAAACTACATTATCATTGATACTTATAGTGTCGTCCTAACAATAGTGTATTAATGATTTTTTTTTTCACAACTAATGTGTATGACTTTTTTTATAATTAATGTATGGTGATTAATGATTTTCTGTAACAAATTATTCTTAGAAAGTTTTGTCAATCAATTGAAAATCATAGTAAATTCAAGATGATTACATTCATCAAAGAAAAAGTTTAATCAGATAAAGGATGGCCTTGATTAACGAGGCCAAATAGTAGCTAGTGAAAAGTAAAATAGAAATCTTCCTAATATTACAATTTCACACAATCCCTAGTGATTTGTGGGGGGAACTGCAACTGCCAGCATGGTATGGATTGATCAGAAATGCTAGAAAAGATGGCAGAGATTTTGTTTTGAATTAATCCTTGAGGAGTGTTTTTTAGATTTTTTTTAAGAACAATGAAATATGATTTTTGTTCTATCTGGTCATGTTTATATGGAGGCTGGGGATATCATCCGCCTTAAAAATTAAATTGTAACGTATCTCTCATTTTACATTGTGTTCTTTAAGTTTAATTGTGTTCAAATGTAATCTTTTAAACGGATTAACGACTGCACTAGTACTCCCCATTTCGTGTCTCTACCTTACCTCTCATATGGACTGTCTAGAATTCATCATTTAGTTTAAAAATATAGAATGAGTTGAATTTTGCGAACATGCTGTAAGTATTCATAATGACACCCTCATAAATTTCAAAGGATTTGAAACCTCTGACTACGTGAAGTAGGGGGAGGTAATTAAGTTTTTACTTGTTGGGCATTAGATCATTATGTCACAAAATTTTCTTGAATGAGAAACACTTCCTTGAAGTCAATGAAACAACTAGGATTTTCATGGTAATACAATTATTGTATCACTTTGTTTGTGAAAATGTGTAAAATTGTGATATTGTTTTGAGGGTTGTTTAAAAAATGCTAACTTGGTGCAGTGCAGATTCATTGTCATTAACTTCTGGACAGGACGTAATCACCCTGGCAACTCCAGGACAGAAGTGGTATATCTGTGGAGTAGGCAAACACTGAAGCTGGTGCTCAAAAGCTGTCCATCATGGTGCAACCCCAAGTCCTCACTCCAGCACTGGCTTCTTGTCCATCCACATCCAGTTTTCTGAATAATTAGGAGTGCTTCCTTTTCATCGAGTTCAATAAAGTTTAACTAACTAATAGCTAATTGAGATCATTGTGTTTTAGTACTGGTAATGTTTCTTCAACCTGATATTGTTCAAGAGATCAAGTTTTCTTACAACTTTACTTGAATATATGACAGGAATCTACATACAATTTCGAATACAAACAAGAGCATCCTGTGTTTGGTTGCACAAACTACAGTTTGAACACCTAGTTTCTACTAATCATGCTATATGCCTATATCAATACACAGTCCACTCCAGATACAATCACAACATACCATATGTTTCACTACAGGTCTGAGAGTATGTAAGATCAAAAGAAATTTTGTATGTAAAATATCTCAATTGAATTAAAAATGATACAAACGGATGTAAAAAATATACTAAAATAAAATACTTGTATTGTAGATCAAGCCATGAAAACCACTGTGATGAAAACCATGGCCAATTTGATCATCTGAAATCCAGATGAGGCGACCACATTTGCTGAACTCTGCATAGGTGAAGGTGCTGGTGCAGCAGCTGACTCTGCTAGCACAGTGATGAAGAGCTTCTGACCACCAGACTCGCAATGCTTTCCAACACCGCAAATGTACCACTTTCTTCCTGGAGTGGCAAGGGTGATTATGTCACTTCCAGTCGTCAAGGGTTCTGCCTCTAATGGCACTGTACAGGCTTGGAAGTCAGTACCATTCACCTTGTGGACATTGTGAGCTCCCACAGGGTACTTAAAAACTGTATCAAAATTTTAAATTATATTAATTACAAACACTGTCGATGTGCTGAAGATATAACCAAATTTTTACTTTCAAGTTAGAAGATAAAAATTACTTACCTAGTTTGTCTCCAACGTGGAATTCTTTGCCTTGAGCCCAAGCTTGATAATTGAATCCAATTGTCCACCCAGTTTCATCTCCGACTATGAACTCTTTGGCCAGAGCAACTGATGGAGCAACGGCAATGGCGACAAGGGTGAAGATGATGACCATTTGCTTAGAGGCCATTTGAACTTAGTTAACAAGATTTGCTTACAAAAGGCTTTTCTTATCTCTAATAACTTTTGTAGAGATAGTTAGGCTTGAATGCATGAATGACACTAACAAGTAAAATAACATATTTATACATACAGAAACAGGTGCCAATAACAAAAAAAAAAAAATAGCCGGCTAAGGACTGCATGTTGTATTAAATAAGTTTTAAAGCCGCAAAGGAATTCTTCTGGTCACCATTTATTGGCGAGTTATTATGGCTAATCACCCAAATGGCACACCCTACTTGTTTCATTGTACACCCCACTCCATATAAACATGACCAGATAGAACAAAAATCATATTTCATTGTTCTTAAAAAAAATCTAAAAAACACTCCTCAAGGATTAATTCAAAACAAAATCTCTGCCATCTTTTTCTAGCATTTCTGATCACTCCATACCATGCTGGCAGTTGCAGTACTCCCCACAAATCACTAGGGATTGTGTGAAATTATAATATCAGGAAGATTTCTATTTTATTTTTCACTAGCCACTATTTGGCCTCGTTAATCAAGGCCATCCTTTTTCTGATTAAACTTTTTCTTTGATGAATGTAATCATCTTCAATTTACTATGATTTTCAATTGATTGAAAAAACTTTCTAAGAATAATTTGTTACAGAAAATCATTAATCGCCATACATTAGTTATGAAAAAAGTCATACACATTAGTTGTGAAAAAAATCATTATTACACTAGTGTTAGGGCGACACTAGAAGTATCAATGGTAATGTAGTGTGAGATTTTCTCCAAAAGGTTTCATTGCTATTAAGGAATAGACCACCTCCTTATATTCTTTCGTGACAACTCCACCTTCTGCGACGTTGGACTATTCAAGCCAATACCAATAACCCACACTCTCCACCTTTGGTGCTAATCGTCACACATCATAGAATCCATCCACCCGGGTTCGCAACATCTCGAAGTACACCACTTCCTCGAGTGTCCTGCGCATCCACGATCCTGAGAGTAATACTCAGTGTACGGGGTTGACTATTGCATGTTGTTGTTGGCTCCACCCAGTCGCAACCATTGTACTAACTCCACCTCGTTTAGACTTGTAGGACACACCCTCTTAGCGTGGATCTTGAGCCTCAACCTAGATCGTTCACCAGGAGGACCTGCACTGCACTTGAACCTAACTCACTGCCTCGTGCCTACTCTCCTTAAACGATGTGCTGCGTGCACCTCCTCTTCGCCCTTAAAGACAGAGAAAGGGGTGGTAAATACTTTCTAAATTATAGTGATGAATATTTGAATTTGGCCCAAAGAGTCACAACGAGGTGGTCACATTTTTTGGTGTTTGATTTGTCCCTCTTAATAAGAAGTGTTCTTATAAAAATTTAATTTTGATTAGAAAATAGTGTATTACTTGATGATACATCAAAATAGACTGATCATCACGGCCATACACGTGACATAAAGACCCATCTCGAGAATACAATGCCAAATCTATTGAGCCAGCTCATAAAGCCTAGGAAGAATAAAGCAAACTATAGAGCCCCAGACGAGGCCCATCATCGAGGAGACATAAACAGGGCCCGAATCTAAACCCAAACAAATCAGAGCCCGAGTCCAGGCCCGACACGAATTCCCCCATAAAGAAGAGGAAGAGGAAGAGTTATGCCTCCTCGAACGCATCTCCATTAAGAAGGAAACTGTTGCAAGAAACAACTCCTTCCATTGTCCCCACATGCTTAAGTCACGTAGATAGTTAACAACGACCATTATAAAAGGTAAAGAGAACATTCGACACAGGTATGCAACTTTAACTGAGTTTTGTCCAGATTTACTTCCTTCTTCCAACAGAGTTACTAACTTAAGCATTGGAGTGCATTCGACCACCAAAAAGGTGGTCATTGGCAGTCTAATGATTGTTTTGCAAGTCAAGCTCGCAGGAGGACCATTTTTAGAGGCATCAGTTTGGCATAGTCTGTGGGAAAACGACGAGTTTCTTTTCTAAAAACAAAATACACAATGATAAAACTCACCATAACCTGACAAAAAATCAACAAGCCATAAGAGAAAATGATGCAGCCTGCAGATCCTCAATCCAATAATGATCACGACAATTCTTTCATTGACAACGATGCATCACTGACAACTCGCGAAGAAGAAGCAACCCGTATCATCAGACCAATTGCGATTGAGAATGCGGATCTGCGGCACGCAGTAGCCCAAATAACCCAAGCATTCGACGGTGATGCCACAGACCCTCTAGTGGACTTGCTCATGGCCCAGATGAACTACAAGACAAAAATGCTGGAAAAATCACCTAGGAACACATTTAGCCAACTGACCCTGTTTAGGCACCGTCCCAACAAAATTTCGCCGACCGAACTCAAGGAAGCGACGAAGCCCTAGCAGAACCCCAACTGGCAAACGTCGAGAGCAGTGAGCTCCCCCAAGACAAGTCTCCACAGTGTGGCGGAACAATTGCTAAAATCCCGTTCAGGATTAGAGTCACGGATCCCATCGTACTATACGAGTTAGCCAAGCCGTCATTTTTTGACGCACTCATGAAAAAGGCAATGCCAAAAAAGTTCAATTCGCCAAAGTTCGAAGTGTACGATGGTACCACCGACCCAATAGATCACCTAAGACATTTCCACCACATGATGGCCCTAAAAAGAAACCACAAAGTCAGATCCTGTGCAGAACATTCCCAACTAGCCTCACTTCCACAACTATGAATTGGTTCAATTGCCTACCATCGAGGTCGATAAACTCTTTCCAGGCTGCCACCTCTTTTATCACAAGATTCATTGAAAGCCAATGGATAACACATTAGACAAAGGTCCGAAGAAACGATATGGAAATATGTCACTCACAATGAAAACGGGATAGTGTTTCTAATTTTCGGCCAACTTATGAGCTCGATCGAGACTGAGACCGATTCTTAAGTTGATCAAAACACAAATATTGTAATACTCTGAGTTATCTAACAAAAAAAATTTGAATTACTTGATAATGTTTTGAAATGAGCAAGTTATGATCATTTTATTAAAGTCGTGCAATAAAATATGATAGTGTTCTTGACTTTCGGCCTACTTATGTGCTCGATCGAGACAGATTCTCAAGTCAATCAAAACACAAATATTGTATTGCTTTGAGTTATATAATAAACACAACTTTAATCACTTCAAAATGTTTTGAAATGAGCAAGTTATGGTCATTTTACTAAAGTCGCGCAAATCTGTCTAAAAAATGAAAACGGGATAGTGTTCCTGGCTTTCGACCAACATATGTGCTCGATCGAGACCGATTCTCAAGTTGATAAAATAAACACCAAAGTTGTAATACTCTCCGTTATCTAATAAACATAACTTGAATCACTTGAAATTTTTTTGAAATGAGCAAGTTATCTTCATTTTAGTAAAGTCGCGCAGAATAGAAAAAAAAATTCAGTTGTTCTACGCGATTTTAATAAAATGACCATAACTTGCTCATTTCAAAACATTTTTAAGTGATTCAAGTTGTGTTTATTAGATAACTGAGAGTACTACAACGTTTTTCTTATCACCAACTTGAGAATTGGCTAGAACATAAGTTGGCCTAAAGTCAGGAACACTATCCCGTTTTCATTTTTCGGACATATTTGCGCGACTTTAGTTAAATGACCATAACTTGCTTAGTTCACAATAATTTCAAGTGATTCAAGTTGTGTTTATTAGATAACTCAGAGTAATACAACTTTTTTGTTTAATCAACTTGAGAATTGGTCTTGATCGAGCACATAAGTTGGCAGAAATTCAGGAACACCATCCCGTTTTCATTGCGAGGTTGATTTGCGCGAGTTTACTAAAATGACCATAACTTGCTCATTTCAAAACATTTTCAAGTGATTCAATTTTTTTTATTAGATAACTCATAGTACTACAATTTTCATGTTTTGACGAGCTTGAAAATTGGTCTCAATGGAGGGTTTAAATTAGTCGAAAGTTACCCTATTTTTCATTTTTTTTGTTTTGAGTTTGGGTTTGTCTGTTATGCATATTTAACGAGTTTGGGTTTAAGGGTTTTGATTTTGAAGGAATTTTAAGAGTTTTTTTAGGGAGAGAGAGGAGATTTGCAAGAGATTTGAGTGTGGGGAGAGATTTGAAAGAGATTTCGAATGGGGGAGGGAGAGAGGAACCATTATAGATTTGAATGGTGATGGGAAAAAAATGGAGGTTTTTGTTTATATAGGTGGTGTGAGAAAGTTAAAAAATAAAAATAAAAATAAAATCAATGGTGGTGTAAGAGAGAGGAATTGGTAGTGCGAGGTAGGCGTTGCCTGCAATGTTTTATATCTTAGGTAGTAGTAGAAAATTTGAGAAAATTTTGGGTGCTTTTGGTTGAAATGAAGAAAAATGATCGGAACTTTGATTAACCCAAGGACACTATAAGTGGTTTTGAGGAGAGTAGCAAAGGTCTGCTCTATTAGGTAGATTGTGGAGAGTTTTGAGAGGTTTAAAAGGTTTGTTATTGATTTCCATACGGGTTGTTTTAATGCTTCGTTGAGGACATTATGTCAAGAGAAAAGTATAAGTGATGCAAGGAATGCGTATCATAGCATGAAGCCTGTGTTTAAGCCGAATTTGATGGTTTTTAATATACTTTTGTCCAGGTGGAAGTCAGTCAGAGGGGGCCGAGGGATTGTTTGGTGAAATGGTGGAAATGGGGTAGAAGCCAGATATTGCATCGTATAATTGTTTGGTCATTTTACTAAAGTCGCGCAAATCTGTTCGAAAAAATTTGCTAAAATTTCATGTTCGCCCGGAACTTTGCGAGATTTTGCAACTATCCCGCATTGTACATTGCGAACAAGAATTTTTTTTGAAAAAAATTATGTTCGCAGGGAACCTTGCGGGGAATTTGAAAATCTTCGCATTGCTCTCTGCGAACAGGAATTTTTTTTAAAAAAACTTATGTTCGCTAGGAACTCTGCCGAGTATCTGAATAAGTCCGTCTGAAACACTGTGGGCTTTGTCAAATAGCCTGCATTGTTCCATGCGAACAGACAAAAAATCTGCACATTTTTGCTGAAACTGAGTTTTCTGATAAAAAAAAATTCTCAATCTTTCTTTTATGACCTTATACGCATTGTCACATCGAACCTACACTTTGTCGCAATGCTTTCAGTCATTATTTTGGCATGATGTCATATTGTTGCATTATTTTTGGAACTAAACTAATTCATTGCGTTATCAACAAAATTTGAAAGCATCCAATGTGAATTATGAGTGTCTAGTGCATGTAATGGAGGTACCTTGTAAACCATGGATTTACAAAACTTGAATCTTAAAGTTTACAAAACTGAAAGTTTCTAAACAAATATTTTCCAAATGTAATTTTCCGAAGTTGACAAAATGAAGATACTATGGCTCCGCTTAGTACACGATAAAATAATGCATAATGCAAAAGTTTACGGCGGTTACATAAATTTGGTGCTTGGTTGGCTTTACGGAAAATGGTTATTGGAATTTGAATTCAAGACCTTTGCATCTCCTAGATTGTAAAATTTGCAAAACTTTGCAGGTCAAAATCTCCTGCATTACTTTGCAAAACTCTCATCATCTCCTCGAGTACTTTCAATTCCATAAACACCCCAACAATCATCATTTTCACAACTACCATCGTCGCCACTACCACGACCACCATACCATAACCATCACAACCACTACCACCACACCACTACCACCGCTGCCGCCACCTCCTCCACTACTACCACTACCATAGCATAATCACCACCATAGCCAACTCCACCACTATCATTACCACCGTCACAACCACCATAGTCACCACAACCATCATCGCCGCTACCACCACCATAATCTACGACACAACCACCACCATTTTAACAGCCACCACCACCGTCATTGTCCACATCCGCAATCACCATCACCACAATCACAATCACAACCACTATGATCGTGCCACAATTACAACTACTACCATCATCAACACCATCCACAATACTATTATGATTTGCATTGATTTATTTAATTAATACCAAGCGTCCGTAAAGTAATGCATCAATTTGCGAAATGCATTATTTTACAATATACCAAGCGGAGCCTATGTCTGTCGCAAGAAAGATGCGTTTTGCTTTTTGAGAGGTGACATTTTTTAGTTGTTGCATTTTGGAGAGTTTGATGGTTTTGATGTGTAAGGGTTTCAATCTTGAGGGGATTTTGAAAAGTTTTCGAGGGAGAGAGAAAAGATTTGCAAGAGATTTGAGTGTGGGGAGAAATTTGGAAAGATTTGAATGTGTGAGAGAGAGGAATTTCGAATGAGGGAGGGATGAACCATTTGTCGATTTGAATGGTGAGGGGGAAAATTGGGTTTTTGTTTATATAGGTGGTGTGAGAAAGAAAATAGGTTGTGTGAAAGAGTAGAATGGTGTGAGAATGAGGAAATGGTGGTGTGGAGTAGTCGCTTCCGATAAGAAATGGCATGTAGGTTAACTCTACAAAAGTTCCATCTATTAAGCAACAACCCTACATAAGCTATTTGAACACATTAAACATAAATGACGCATTTGATGCTCATTGCATTGTCTTCTATTTTCTGCGACATATAAGGTATGATAATAGTTGCAGTATAAGGTTTTCAATTTACTCAACTATTCATAGGTCGTAACAATTCACTTAATTGAGAGCTTTGCCAGGGATGGCAACGGGGCGGATTGGGACGGATTTGAGCAAATACATCCCCGATCCGTCAGGAGAAGCGGATCCCCAAATCCGCCCCGCCAATCCGTTTATAAAGTTAATTAAAAACCATAACCTGCCTGGGCGGATTGGTGGATATTCGCCCCGCCCCGCCAATCCGTTGCCTTAGAAGAATAAGAGCATTGATACTCATCATTCACTGGAAGAAAGATTAGAACTGGCGGATATTTCATAATTAGAAGTTTTTCAAATGGAAATAATCTGATTTCTCATGTGCTAATATGTGAACCATGTCTTCTACAATACAATCGTCTAAACATGATCTGGGATATTTTGACGATATCATTCCATACAAAATTCATAACAAAAACCATACAAAAAAATTGATTTAAAGAATCAAGATACAAAAATTATAACCAATAATTACAAAAAAAAAAAAAAAAAAATCGATCTAAAGAAGATCTAGATATGAGACAAAGATCTTAGATCTGAGATCTGAGATCTCACTTTCTTGCAGCTAGGGGAGAGGAAGGCGGGGAAGGGAGGGGAGAGCTTCGAGTGTCGACTATTGAGTCTGTCATTGTGGGAGGAGAGGCTTCGACTTCGACCACCGACCACCCTTCGACTTCGACCACCCTTCGACCTCTTATTTGATCTCAGTGAGAGGCGACCACCCTTGACCTCTTCGAATGAGATTGTGAGAAATAGAGAAAGAGACAATAAGAAGGGCCGACCGAAGCCTTCGCTGTGAGGGAGACTATGAGATGAGAGTAAAAAACCATCCCTTTATATATCCTAAGGGTATTTTTGTAAATTCACATATTAAACAGATATCCGTGGGGCGGATATGGCCAAATCCGTATTCGCCCCGATTAATAAACGGATACAGATTGGAAATCCGTATCCGCCCCAAGATCCAAGGACCCTTTACTAAATCCGCCCCAAACGGAGCGAGTGGGGTGAATATCCGTGAAAATCCGCCCCACTGCCATCCTTAAGCTTTGCCAGTGTCTTCACAAGTAATCCAACAAATATCTCATCACCAGTAGCACTTCTCACTATCCACCCTGATCATCTCAGCAATAATAGACCTTACGAGTATTATAAAAAGATCCGAAATTCTTCCTGACCTGGGAAAACCAGCGAGGTTGCTGCCTGAGGGGGCAGAAATACACTTTTACCCTCATCTTTAACAACCTTTTTGGAAACCAAACAGCAAACCAGACAAAGGGACCCAAACCCTGTAGAATTACTCTAAAAAGATTCATTATACATAACTTGCAATAGTTTTCTTTCTTCCCTTTGCACAGTAATTTTTCTGATGATATTTCAGAAGAAGAAAAAAGCATTTCTCAACTATGGGAAAGACTTAGTCTGAAGCTTCAATACCTACTTGGCTAGAGAGACTTGGTCTGACATCACAGGTAGCTTCTCCAAATGGTAAAAGAATGATGACAACCAACCAAAGATATGAGACGGAACATTCTGCAATCTAGTTTCCAAACCAATTCAATAACTATATTGTTTTTTTTAATTAATAAGTAGTTCATATAAAATCATGTCTTACAATTACCAAAAATGCCACACACAACCTCCTCTTGCTAAAGTTATTCACATAATACAAGTCAACAATATAATATTTTCCCGTCGAATTTTAAAATAATATCATTTAAACCATGTTCTAGAAAAGAAACTATCAAACTCAGTATTTTTAAAGATTTTCATTTATTTTTATTAGTTAAAGACTCCTTTTGGCATTTATCACTACATATCAAGGATGCATGGATACAGACACACGTGTTGTATCGGACACTGACACGATACACCGACTCGGTAATTTATAAAAAATTAAGACTCGGGGACACGTCATCACGTCATACTATTTTTTTAATAAGTCATAAATATAAATAATCTAATAAAGTGCATTTCTAGAGTGTCCTGAAGAAGATGACACTCTTGCAAGAAAAAATTAAAGTAGAGAAAAGTATAGTAAAGGAGAGAAGAAGCAAATGAGAGAAAAATAAGAAGCAAATATTAAGAAGAAACATAGATTATCTCAATGTTTTAGTGGTTTTTTGCCCCGTTTGTCTTAAATCGCAATTGAAATAGTCATTCACTTCAGATGGATTTACAACCATTATATTACGTAGTTATTTGCAAACATCTAAAAGTAAAAGATTAAACAAAGTTGATTTTCGAGTCTTGATTGTGTCATGACCAAGTTTCGGGTGTATTGGAGGCGTGTCCTACACGTTGACCGCATTGACCATGTGTCTGACACTTGCCGACACTTTGACCAAGTGTTTAACGTGTGTCAAAGTCGTGTCGAGCGAGTGTCATGTGTCGGACACAGATACTGCAAGTTTTCGAAGAATCTATGCTTCCTTGCTACATATTGCATTGACCGTCTATAGCCGATTAGTCTTATTTTGGTGTTTAATCTATTTTCTAATCAAAACACTACAAATAGGGCCCTTGAGCATTATTGTAAAATCCTCAGAGGTCATTAGTTAGAGCCATTGGAGCTAATTGAGGTTTAAAGTGAATTTAAAGGAAACCTCCAATGGCCTCTACGACCTTCTTTGCTTTCCTGGTTGTTCTTGCTGTTGTCATTATCCCTAGACATGCCATGGCTACTGAATACAAAGTTGGGGATCTAAGCGGTTGGACCATCAAATTCGATTATGCAGCTTGGGCAAAGGGCAAACAGTTCGTTGTTGGAGATAAACTTGGTAAATCCTATCTCTCCTAATATATATTCATGATTTCAACATAGGTGTTACAATCGATTTTGTTCTACTAATTATCACCGTCTAATACTTGGGTTGGTAAATTATTTTGTAGTGTTCAGTTATCCTCCCGGAGCTCACAACGTTTTCAAAGTGAATGCCACTGATTTCCAGAACTGTGTTATACCAGCAGATAACGAGGCACTAACTACAGGCAATGATGTGATCACTCTAGCCACCCCAGGAAACAAATGGTACATTTGTGGTGTAGGACAACATTGCAAGGTTGGAGGCCAGAAGCTTAAAATCACTGTGCTACCTGCAGGATCCGGAGCCCCAGCACCTGCCCCTACAACTCCCAACTCAGCCAAGGGGATTATGGCATCTGGATATCAAGCACTTTTTGCAGTGGTAGTTGTTGTTGCGATGATTTCCCTAGTTTAATCAACTTTGGCTACTACTTCATTATTGTTTTGTGCTTGTTGTATTTTGAAGTTCTTGAGAATGGATCTGTGATTGTTGCATTTTACTATGAAATATAGTGATTGTTTTTAATGTTACTTAAGAGAGTTTATTTTCTTTTCGTTCTAAGAACGTGAACTTATATCAATCTCAATAGGCTAGCAACCGTGTTATGCAAAACATACCATATGAATTTGCTTACAGAGTTGCATGTCGCTTTAGAGTTTAGACCCTAAAATACAAGAAAAGAGGATATCGACTTTGCATTACACTCGAACTCACATACACAAATACCATATTCATCATCTTGGCTAAAGGAACGCAAGAAAGGATCTAGATGATCATAATCTCAACCGATAAAATAAGAAAACCAACAAGCATGTCTTACTTGGTTATGATAATGAACCAAACATTGTAAGCATTTGCGCACAACAACATTGCCCATGATAATTTTACAGATATGACTTGGAAACTATGAACAGATATAAACACAGGTTGATTTAGTCATACCTTTTAGAATCTCATGTAAAACGACAGGCTTGACATGTATGTATACACCAGCACCTTAAAATGTAACTGCAACAGGTAGTATGAACCCATACACATTAAATGAACTGATAGATGCATTCTCCGGCCATCATAACTTGCATAGAACATACATTATAGTGGTCAAGCCTAATTGAGTAGGAAAAACAATCATCTATTGTAATATGTGATCCAAAAAGCATAACAAAAGATACCGATAGCAATCATCCTCAAAGTACACTATAACACAAAGAAGTAGATAAGAGCAATCACATCACATTCACTGAATGTAGCATAATATAATTGAGCCGATGAACATCATATGGTTCATAAAGGTATAAGCGTTGGCAATATTATTTATATCCCTCCCCATAAAGACATCTTCTAAGCATATTAAAGGAGTAGAGTTCTCTTCTACTAGCCATGGAACTATCAATTCTCCCAATGCTTCATCCTAAATGCAGAATATATAAGTAGTCATTATGCTCAGCATGTATTTAGTATCTGAGCTATGATGTTCAGGCATGTAGAATTAGAAACCATATGGTTGGCTTTGTGTGTATTTCTAACTAATTAGCTATGATGTAGTGCTGAGGTATTTATGAGAACAATTTCAACCTATAGAAAATCTCAGTTTGAGTTCTTTAAAAAATGAATTATATATTATAAACATAAGGACTTTAGAAGTTAGACGCATTGCGCGAGCTTGGAGTACAAGTTGATGCAAGGGTTCTATGCTCATAAGAACAAATCAGTTTAAGAACAAAACTCTAAAGTTTATTAGTTCGAGTGACAACCTACTAAAAACGGGATATTGGGTGAGTAGTAGAATATCCTCTGTTTCTTGGTCTAAAACTCTACTAAAAGAAAATTATATTTGTTCTGTGATGAAGACATTAGAATCAACAACCGTAAATTGCCAACTTAAAAGAAAGAAAAAAATCCACAGAAATTTGTGCATTGCATTATTGGATCCCGTTGTAGATATTCTTGTTTCCGCAATGTCATTTTGCTGTGGAGTATACCTTATACTTAACTCCTTTGGTGTCATTCTCCGTGCAATAATTCTGGAATATTCACCGCCATGATCAATTCGGAAAACCTTCAATTGATGACCATTTTGTTTTTCCACGAACACCTTGAATTGTAAGAACATATAGAATGCTTCCGAATTTTCTCCAGGAAATGCACCCACATCATCCTGCTGAAATCATCAACAAAGAGAAGAAAATATTTTTTGTTGTTGAATGAAAGTGTTCATGTTGTCTACATATGTCAGCATAAACCAATTCAAGATGCCTTTTTTCCCTCCACGACGACTTAACAAATGGAAGTCTATGAAACTTCACATAGATACATCCTTACATAGTTTGGTTTGATCATCAAGAGTATGAAGCCCGATCACCATATATTTGTCTTTAGCACTTTAAGTTCCCCACAGTTGGCCATATCTCAAGTGCCAAAGCACACTTTCTATTCGGGAAATCTTTATTTTAACCAAGTAAATATTTCCATTATTCGGGAAATCTTTATTTTGACCAAGTAAATATTTTTAGTTGTGATATTAGGCAAGTATATTAGGCATATCTTTATTTTGACCAAGTAAATAATTTTAGTTGTGATATTAGGCAAGTAAATATTAGCTAATTATATAGGAATGTAATCTCCCAGAATATTGTATATTTTTGTATAGCTTGTAGGAGTCATCTGCTGTATATAATGCTACTGCCATCTAATGAGAAAATATGTCTTTTCCCACAAAATTCTAGTCTCAGTTTATTATGGTATCAGAGCCCTAGGGCAAGAAATTTTTTTTTCCTTCTTCCGTCGTTGCTGCTGCATCCTCTTTTCAGTCATGGTTAGCAGTCCAGATAATTCAGGAGGGAAGTCAGACCTCACTAATCCCACATCACCATACTATTCAGGAGGCAAAGTCGGACCTCACCCAGTATGCTGCAACTAGTTCAGCTTCAGCCACCATTCCCGGTTTTTCCAGTGAGCAGGTGCAGCGTTTATTGGCTTTGATCGAGTCTAGCCCCGAGGGTGATTCCATGTCTGATAAGTAAAATTGTGATCATTATTGGTTCATTGATAGTGGGGCATCTCATCACATGACGGGTGATTTATCTTTGTTGACTAATGTTCATGATATTGCTCCATCTCCGGTTGGTCTACCCGACAGTGACCAAGCTTTCACGGTCAAAGAAAGGATTTGTATTCTTCACCCTAGCCTTATCTTGAAACATGTGTTATTTGTGCCAAACTTACAAGTGAACTTGATTTCAGTGAACAAATTAATTTGTGACACCAATTTTCTCGTGACATTTACTGATCGTATGTGTATCTTACAGGACCGCACCACGAGGAGCCCGATTGGTCTGTGTGAGTCATGAGGAGGGGTGTACCGCTTCAAGCTTGTGATGATCGCGACTGCTTCAGCTACACGAGCACCAGAATCTTTAATTTATGGCATTGCCGGTTGGGTCATCCCTCGTCTAAACCGATGTCCTTTTTTAACATTAATAGCAATAAGGTTGATTCTTCTGGTAAAAACTCTATTTGTGATATTTGTTGTCAAGCCAAACAAACTCGCTCTAGTTTCCCTTTGAGTAATCATTGTGCTATGGACATGTTTGAATTAATTCATTGTGATATTTGGAGTCTTTATCGTCATTCTACTCATTCTGGGGCTAAATATTTTCTTACGATTATTGATGATTTTAGCCGTGCGGTTTGGGTATATTTAATGCATGAAAAGAGTGAACCAAGCATGTTATTACAACAATTTTGTTATATGACCAAAACTCAATTCACAAAATCCATTAAAGTGATTCAGAGTGACAATGGTATGGAATATATATCTAAACCCATGATATTATTTTATGCCCAACGTGGTATTTTGCACCAAACTAGCATTGTTGATACCCCTCAACAAAATGGCCGAGTTGAGAGAAAACATCGCCATATTTTAGATGTAGCCTGTGCTCTCCTTTTCCAAGCGTCACTTCAAATTGAGTTTTGGGGGGAGTGTGTTTTCGCTGCCGCTCATCTTATTAATCGAACTCCCACCCCTCTTTTAAACGGTCTCACTCCTCAGGACAAATTATTTTCCAAATCACTTTCTCTCGCTCACCTTAGGGTCTTTGGGTGCTTATGTTATGCTCATTATAAAGACCGGTCTAAGAACAAATTTGCTCCCAGAAGTCGTCGTTGTGTTTTCTTGGGATACCCTCATGGAAAAAAAGGGTGGAAGGTCATGGATTTAGAGACCCAAAAAATATTTGTGTCCCGGGATGTTATTTTTTATGAACAAGTGTTTTCTTTTGTTCAATCTCATGCGTCATCCACAAGTGTGTCAGTAAGCTCTTCTGGCGTCAATGATTGGTCATGGAACAAGTTTATTTTTGAAGATATTGGTAGTTCCTGCCATGAGTCGGGGGAGCAGCCCCCGACCACTTGCATTTGACCGATTCTAATGCCCAGTCATCACCTTTTTGTGTCAGTGATAAGGGAGGACTCGGTTTCAGCTTTTGAGCATCCTACTGTGCCCTCTAAAACACATGCGCCACCTAATGTCGAGCCTCAACTCGGTCGTGGTCAGTGGACTCGTCATTTGCCGTCTCACCTTCGTGATTATATATGTCACACGGCTACTCTGGTACACCCAAATCGTCTCGCTCTTTTTTCGGGTCCTCAGGTACGTGGTTCTCTTTAGCAAATTTTGTTACATGTGATAATTTCTCCGCTTCACATTCTAAATTTTTGGCTGCCATAACTGTTGGGTGGAACCCCGTACTTTTTCTGAGACTGTACGGGATCCAAATTGGCGTCAGGCTATGCAAACTGAAATCGACGCATTAGAAAAGAATGGCACATGGACCATCTCCGACCTTCCTCCTGGCAAGAAACCAATCGGTTGCAAATGGGTCTTCAAATTAAAGTATAATGTCAATGGTTCTATTGAGAGCTGTAAAGCTCGGGTTGTTGTCCGTGGTGATACACAGGTTGAAGGTGTTGATTATGAAGAAACCTTCGCCCCATTAGCCAAACTAGTTAGTGTGAGACTTTTTCTTGCTGTTGTTGTTATTAAGGGATGGGAAATACATCAATTGAATGTTAATAATGATTTCCTCCATGGTGATCTTCATGAGGAGGTATATATGCGTCTCCCACCAGGGTATACTTCTTCTCATCCCAACAAGGTCTGTCGCCTCCGCAAATCATTATATGGGCTCCACCAATCTCCACGTAACTGGTTTGCTAAGCTCACGGCTAGGGGTGGGCAAACAAGTCGAGGATCTGCGGGTTCAAACCGAACAGGACCGTTTTGCTTTAAACTGTCCAGATTTTAATTTTGTACTTTTAATACAGTTCGGATCGGTCCGGATCCGTTATAAAACAGTCCAGTCCCGGTTCCTATTTTTTAAAAAGAAACGGTCCGGGTTGGACCCGTTTCAAATCACATTTACAAAAACCTAAATATGAAAGTAAAGTAAAGAGGAGAAAAGAAAGTGAGAAACAGTCAGAGGTGCACTGAACAAGCTCATGAACTCTATCAATCCTGAAGATAAGAGACTTGTTGTCCCTTTTGGTCATGGGGACCCTTCTGCGTTTCCTTGCTTTCGAACCACTCCTGTAGCTGAGGATGCGATTGTAGAATCTGTTCGACCCTTCTGTGTTTCCTTGCTGAGGATGCGATTGTTGAGGATGCAATTGCTGAGGACCCTTCTGTGTGTTTCTTCTGTGTTTCCTTGCTGAGGATGCGATTGTAGAATCTGTGTTTCCTTCTGTGTTTCCTTGCTTTAGAATCTGTTTGACCCTTCTGTGTTTCCTTGCTTTCGAACCACTCCTGTAGCTGAGGATGCGATTGTAGAATCTGTTCAGTCTGGGAAGTTCAATACCTACTGTCCCACTGGGGATTCTTCCTGCAAGAAGGTATCATCTTGTTCTTGTGTTTCGATTAAAAATTTGTATGTGTTGAGTTATTAGTATCAGTAGAAACCTTTTTTCTAGTATAAACTACTATAAAATAAACATATCTACTTGGGTTTGAACTGATGACAGAGTTCGATATTTTTTTATTCATTTTTAGTTGTGGATTCTATGAAATGAATGACCCATTTGGAAAAATGGAGAAATGCTTTGGTGGTAAAGTGATCATTTCATTTGGTGCTCTTTTAATAGCGACAGCCGATAATATCATCATCCTTAATTTGTCTCAGTTTTGCCAGATTGCATAAGAGCATGACCTCATATTACTCTTAAATGTCTAACAACAATAACTGGGTTTCATGTTATTTGTTTTTTATTCCCATTTTGGCCTAATTCGCTTATTGAAATGGTAATGTCTGCCCCTTTAGCATCATCTCCTTGTGAAGTCCTTAGGTTCCTGACTGTGGGATGGTCTTTGTGAATTGTTAGGTTCCAGAATTGTAAGGAACCATTTGGAACCGTAGGAATCGGACCGTTCCAAGCGGTTCGAGTTAGATTCGGTTCTAATGTTCAAAATGAGGGGATCCGGACCGGATCCGTTAATTTTAAACGGTTCGAGTTAGGTTACTCCAAATTTGGAACCGATCCGGACCGTGCCCACCCCTACTCACGGCTGCTCTTCGCCGCTATGGTTTTATCCAGTCTCATGCCAATCATACTTTGTTTACTTACCACAAAGATGGCAGATTTTTATCTGTCCTTGTCTATGTTGATGATCTTATTGTGGCAAGGAATAACTCTCAAGCATGTACTTCCTTTAAACAATATTTGAACAAGTGTTTTAGCTAAAAGATCTCGGGCTACTCAATATTTCCTTGGCATCGAAGTTGCCCGCAACTCTTCCGGTCTCTTATTGTGTCAACGGAAGTACACACTTGATATCTTGAAGGAAGTCGGTCTTACGGGGGCCAAACCTGCCCCCACTCCTATGGAGCAAAACCATCGCCTAGCTCGTGCCACTGGTCGTGTGTTACGAGATCCGGAGCGGTATCAAAGCCTTGTGGGCGCGCCTCGTGTATTTGTCCATAACACGCCCGTACATTTGTTATGCGGTGCATATCTTGACCAAGTTTCTCCATGAACCTCGGCAGGACCATATGGATGCTTTCTTTTGTGTTTCGCGGTTCTTGAAAGGTTCCCCGGGTCAAAGAATTCTTCTTCGCTCAAATAGTTATTCGCAACTGTATGCATTTTGTGATTCTGACTAGGCCGCCTGCCCCATCACTAGACGCTCTCTCACTGCGTATTTTGTCCAACTCGACTCCTCTCCTATATCTGGGAAGACCAAGAAGCAACCCACTGTAGCTTGATCATCTGTCGAGGCCGAGTAACGAGCAATGGATGTCACAACGTGTGATTTGACGTGGGTTAAGTCATTCCTTTCTTCTCTTGGCGTGTTCCATACACGACCAATGCGGCTATTTTCTGACAACCAGACGACACTCCATATTGCTTCTAATCCGGTTTTCCATGAAAGAACCAAGCACATCGAAGTTGATTGTCATTATGTGTGAGAACAATTACTTGCGGGCAACATTTCTACGTCCTATATTCAATCATCACAACAATCGGCTGATATCTTCACTAAGGCACTTGGCCATCAGCAGTTTCACTTGTTACTTGGCAAGCTGGGCGTTCGGAATCCTCACTCTCCAACTTGAGGGGGAGTATTCGGGAAATCTTTATTTTAACCAAGTAAATATTTCCAGTATTCGAAAAATCTTTATTTTGACCAAGTAAATATTTCCAGTTGTGAAATTAGGCATATCTTTATTTTGACCAAGTAAATAATTCAAGTTGTGATATTAGGCAAGTAAATATTAGCTAATTATATGATAATGTAATCTCCCAGAATATTGTATATTTTTGTATAGCTTGTAGGAGTCCTCTACTGTATATAATGCCACTGCCATCTAATGAGAAAGTATGTCTTTTCCCACAAAATTCTAGTCTCAGTTTATTACTTTCATCAAAACATCAACTTTTAAAGCATATTCTGGTTTGGTGGTATGATAAGAGGAAAAATTTTGTTTGGGGATAATTTTTACATTAGCCACCAATAGCTCTTTTTTTTTTTTTTTTAATCCAAAATTGTGCATTCATCTTTATCAAAGGTCATGGTGTATCCTTTTTGAATGAGCTGCCTGATACTTAAATTTTAGGCAAGGCCAGGAACATAGAGAATATCATGACTAAGTTTATTTTGGTTTTTTTTCGTCTTCACAAATATCACCCTTATGCCCTCAATATTTTGCAGCTTCGCATCTCC
Organism: Berberis thunbergii; assembly: GCA_003290165.1. Lineage (NCBI taxonomy): Eukaryota > Viridiplantae > Streptophyta > Magnoliopsida > Ranunculales > Berberidaceae > Berberis > Berberis thunbergii. Next base: position 40,387 of record QNQO01002585.1, on the reverse strand, counting down.
AAGGTTGACTTGAGAATTTATGTCCTCATTCAAACTTACAAAACAATTTTTGTTGCTAGTTATGTGGTTGCTACAACCACTATCCAACTACCAAATATCTTGAGACTCATTTCGAGTATTATGACATGAATAACAGAGTTGGTCTGGAGAATCATTTTTTTTTCTTCTGTATACTTGGCTTCATTATATACCAACAATATTTGTCCATGTGATTAAGCCTTTTGCACCTTGTGCATTAAATATGCAATTTTCACTTACATGGCTATATTTTTTTGAAAATATTTCAATAAGAATCTAAATTATACCTTTGATTATAGTGACAGATTCCTCTTCCATGTCCACGGTAAAATTTTCCTTCATGGCTAATAATGTTTTTCCTTCATTTTGAAAAGAGTTTGTGCAGTTTTGCTCGAAATGTTTGCTCCAACAACTTTTCGGCAAACTTGTTCATCATTTTCTCATGCGCTTTAAGAGAACCTATAAATTTCAGCGTAGATAAATTAGTAAAGTTAGTAGATTCTTCAATAGCAACAACATGTTCAAATTTTTGCAGGCAAACTTCTGAAGACATTTTCTTATCTTCAGTTGTGTCCCCATAACTTCTAATTTGATTTATAATGTTGGAAAATCTAGAGAAAAAAATCTTGAATTGCTTCATTGTCTTTCATGAAACAAATTATCAAAATCCACAGAGATTGAAGCTTTGGAGATAATTTTTTGAACTTTGACATTCATTCTTTAAAACTTCCATGCATCATTTTTTTTGCTATTAGAATTCTTGAGAAAATAGATTTGCTTATCCCTTGTTGAATAAAGAGAAGTGTCTTTGCATCTTTTGTTTTGTTTTCCTTGTACTCCTTAAGTGTTGTTGGAGGCGCCATTGTTTCAGGTTCTTCGTATCCATTTTTTATAAGCTCCCAACGATCTTGAAATATGAAGAGAGTCTTCATTTGCAGACTCTAAAAATCATAGCTTTCACCATTAAAAAAAATAAAAAATAAAACTAAACAATTTTTATTAAACTAAACAATTTTTTTAATGTTTGCAATTATTATAAAATTGTATTGAAAATAAAAAATTAGGAGAGTAACAATAATACAAATAGTAATTATCAATAATCATAAAAATGTATATGAATAGCCATAAAAAAAAATATGCGCTCGTTGAGTATCGAATTCGGATTGTTTACAAAAATTTACAAACTTCCAACCACTACATCAATTTATATATTGTATTAATGACTCTTATTGTTTATATATTGGAGAAAGATCTCTTTATTATCTCCATATTCAATTACAAATACATACTGCAAGCTCAAAATGAAATTCATGCAATTTAGCTTTTCCAAGGGCTCTTAATGGTGTAGTTCACATAAACCGCAATTGAAACCACCACAAGAACAGCAGCAACTATGTTCACCAAAGATTGCTTAGACTCTGTGTCAAGTCCTCCTTTTCCATCATTCTTATCAATCACTCCACCACTTTGAGTCATCTTTTCTTTCGATGCTTTCTTCTTCTTTTTCAGTATGGCGGTTTGATGAGCAGCATTGTCACCACCATTTTCTGTTTGCTTGTCCTTCAGCTTTATTTCTCTTTCACCAATGTCAGTATAAAACTTCGGTTTGTCGGGTTGACTCAGTGGTGGTGGTAGAATAGGAGCCACTTCGGACTCCGGTTTTGGCTTCTGATTCAATGGGGTTAGTGGGGATGATATGATTACTGGTGGTCTTGGAATCGGTGTATGATCAAGTATTGGCTTGGTGATCTGTTTCGGAATAGTAGTAGTAGTTTCGAGCTTTTCCGTCAGTTGAGGGAGTGGCTTTGGGGTAGCCATTGACTCGGTAACTGGTTTTTGACTCTGTGGTGACTCAGGGATCGGTGCAAGTTTTGGCTTTTCAATTGGTTGAGGTTGTGGTGTTGGTGTTGGATATGGCTCAGTGAATGGTTTTTTACTCGGTGGTGGTTGTTGAGTTGGCGTGGTTATTGGCTTATCACTCGGTTGAAGCGGTGTCGGCACCGGCTTTTGGTTTGGTGGCGGTGATAGTGGTTGTTGCCTTGGTGTAGGTCTTGGCCTAGTAACCGGTCTTTGACGTGGTGGAGGTGGAGGTGGAGGTGGAGGTTGTGGTTTTGGTTTTGGATATGGCGGCCGCTCAGTGAATGCTCTTTTACTCGTTGAAAAGTCGAAATCTTCGTTATTGCGAGGAATGGTAGTCCAAGGCCTCGAACCAGCCATTATTTTTCTTCCTTTTTCCTTCCAAGACAATAACTTGTAAGAAAATTTAATGAATATGAAAGTTTATGCTATGAACTTATATACATAGCTAAGTGCATCAAAACCTCCCATTGTTTCTTTCCTTAGAGAAGAAGATTAAACTCCATATATTCTTTGTTGATTATTTAGGGTTTGTTGTGTTTTATGAGTTGAATTATGCCTTAGTCAGATATTGCAGAGATCTTCTTGCATGGGAAAAGTTTATGTTCTTTGCTTCATTAGCACTCTTTCAACTGAAGAAGGGTTTGAAGGGGTTCTTAATACACAATTTCTTTTTGCTGCCAGAAAGAAAAGGAATTCCTTCATGAATGGATGACCTCTGTAGGCCCATGGTTTGTTGAATTGGAAATTTGCATTCACACACACTGGTTGTTGAATCCCTTTAGATGTTTAAATAATAACAAATTTCACTAAATCCTGCATACATTCATGCTTTGTTTTCACAGTGTATAATCTGTGAAGGTATTGATCCCCTAGCAAACTTTGCAAAAACACTCCCAAGAGGCCAAGACAACAACAATATCCCTTTCATGACAACTACATCTTATTTTCCTTCAAAGTATTAAAAAGAGTAAAAGAGATACTATTTCTTCTCATTCTCTCATACACCAACCATGTTTCTTCCTCGAAAAATGTTGAAAGAAATCGAGCAAGCACTTATGAAGATCATAAGGGCAATATAGAATTTTTTTAAAATGAGGAGAAAATCCCGATATGAGTTTGACTTGGTCCACACATCTTTTAAACAAAAAAAAATTAGAAATTGTCCTTTTTCCAGTAAATAAGAGTGACTTGGCTGGGGCTTCTAGAATGGACAATTACAATCAATTTTTTTTTGCTTAAGTTGACATGAAATTAGAAGCGTTTGCGCAATAATTTTTTTTAAAGGGAATTGAATTGAAGTGGAAGGCATTTAAGTTTGTAAATTCAGAGACAGAAAAACTAACATGTTTTGTTTTATTTTCTCTCAGTCTTTTCTACATTGTAATATGGTTTTATGTACAAATGCAAGAACCGACAGAAACTACCAAAACCACCCACATTGTGCTGAATAACCACCCACATATACTGAAACTGAATACACTAATAACTACCCACTACATCTTAATACTCCCCCACAAGTTGGAGCATGAAGATCTCGAATGCCCAATTTGTGAAGAAAATCTTCAAACTGACGCCTGCCAACGGCTTTAGTAAAAATGTCTGCCAATTGTTCACCACTGCGAACATAATGTGTGCTAATAAGACCATCCTGAACAACATCGCGAACTAGATGACAATCGACCTCGATATGTTTTGTCCGTTTATGAAATACTGAGTTAGCTGCAATGTGCATTGCTGCTTGACTATCACAAAACATGCGCATAGGGCGTGGAATTAAGACACCAAGTGAACGCAAGAGACACTTCAACCATTTCAACTCACACGTAGCCATGGCCATTGACCGGTACTCTGCTTCAGTCGAAGACCATGAAACCGTATCTTATTTCTTGGTCTTCCAGGAAACCGGAGATCCTCCATAAAATGCCAAATACCCTGACACAGAACGTCGTGTAATAGGACAACTGGCCCAATCGGAATCACAATACACGCTTAGCCGACAATCTGTAATTTTACGCAAAATAATACCTTGACCAGAATGTCCCTTCAGGTACCTAACAACTCGTAGAGCTGCTTCCCAATGGCGCACGCGTGGTGTCTGCATGAATTGTGCCAAAGGATGTACCGAATAGCATAGCTCAGGTCGTGTAATAGTCAAGTAAATCAATCGACCAATCAACCGCCTATATTCTCTGGATCATCCATAAAGGTACTGTCGTCGAAAGCCAATCCATGATTTTGCTCTAACGGAATGTAGATGGGCTTGCTGCCCAAAAGCCCTGTCTCTGCGATAATGTCCAGTGCATACTTTCGTTGAGACAAAAAATTCTGTCGGTGCCGCGAGCGACCTCTAGCCCCAAAAAATATTTCAACGTACCCAGATCTTTCATATGAAAACAGTTATGAAGATACTGTTTAAAACAACTCACCGAATTCTAGTCATCCCCTGCTATAATCAGATCGTCAACATACACAAGAACGGCTAGAAAGTTTCCATTTCGGTTCAGGGTAAACAGGGAATAATCAGAATAGGACTGTATAAATCCATATGACTTCAATGCGTTGGAGAGTTTGGCAAACCAGTTCCGGGGAGCCTGTCGCAAACCATACAAAGACTTGCGCAGGCGACACACTTTCTCAGGAGCATCGCCGGCAAATCCTGGTGGAGGGTGCATGTATACTTTCTCAGCCAAGTCTCCATGCAGGAACGCATTCCTAACATCCATCTGATGCAGCGTCCATCCTCGAGCAGCTGTTATCGTCAATAGCACACGGACAATTACCATTTTTGCAACTGGAGCAAAAGTCTCTGTGTAGTCAACACCTTCCTTCTGATTATTCCCAAGTACCACCAGTTGTGCCTTATGGCGCTCAATGCTGCCATCTGAATTGTACTTGATTGTATAAACCCATTTGCACCCAATGGGTTTCTGTCCCAGTGGTAAATCTTCCACAGTCCATGTACCATTATCCTCGAATGCCTGTATTTCCTCCTTCATGGCATTACGCCAGTGGACATCCTTTACCGCTTCAGAATACCTAGTAGGTTCACAACCTGCAGTCATAGCTGCGAGAAAACGTCTGTGTTTCACAGTAAAATTGTCACAATGTACATAATTAGTTATAGAATGTGGAGTACCTGAGGATCCTGAGGAGGGCGATGGCGACGGGACTGTGCCAATGAGGCGAGTGGTGTGACAAATATAATCCTGCAAATGTCTTGGAGCTCGTCAATCCCATGAAGGACGTTAATCAAAACCGGAAGTAGAAGTAGTTGTCGGTAATGGGTCTCACTCTACAATCGGTGTATCAACATTAAGGCTCCCCCTGGCATCTAAATCTGCGGTTCCCAACTCAGGCGAGGCATCTGTAACTAATGGTATCCCGTCATCCACCATGACGGGACCTGACTCTAACAAGTGATCATCTCTCATAACAGGTGAATCAGCAAATGGAAAGGTATTCTCACTAAAAACCACATCCCGCGAGATAAAAATTCCTCGGTTTCTAAGTCATACAACCGCCAACCCTTCTTTCCAAAGAGATAACCCATAAAGATACACCGTCGACTCCGAGGTGCAAATTTATCTGAATTTCCAACTCGAGCATATCACAAACAGCCAAAAACCCGAAACATGTCATAGGACGGGATACGACCAAATAGGAACTCATAAGGAGTCTCGCCCTTCAAGACCGATGACGGAGTACGATTAATCAAATAACCAGCCGTCAAAATGCATTCTCCCCAAAACTGAATAGGTAGATTAGCTTGAAATCTTAAGGCTCGAGCAACATTAAGGATATGTCGATGCTTTCTCTCCACCCGACCATTTTGATGTGGCGTGACTACACATAAAGTTTGGTGAATAATACCACAACTCTTAAAGTAGGATTTTAAACATGTAAACTCAGTTCCATTGTCACTCCGCGCAGTTTGAACATTAGTCCCAAATTGTCGACACACCATAACACAAAAATTCTTCAACACACTACTCACTTCAGTTTTCTCAAGTAACAAATAAACCCAAACCGCCCGAGAATAGTCATCCACAATTGTCAAGAAGTAAACAGCTCCACAAGAGGAGGGAGTGTCATATGAACCCCATACATCACAATGAATTAAAGAAAATGGCGCAGTTGTTTTCTTATCACTAATAGGAAAAACATCTCTTGTTTGTTTAGCTCTAAGACAAATGTCACAAGGTAAAGCAGAAGTTCCACTAACAATAAACTGAAAATTTGGAACAGATCCCACAACGTGATACGAGGGATGGCCAAGTCGTCGATGCCACAATTCAGATTTGTTGTTGACGTCAACCTTGCAGGCTCGGACCTTTGTCACACCACGTATTATGTAGATCCCGTCGCAATGCTCACCCGCACCAATCAGGATCCTCGAAGTGCAGTCCTGTATCACACATAACTTATTAGTAAGTGTCACAATATATCTCGTGTCATCAAGTAATTTTCCAACAGATAATAAGTTACAAGTCAATTGCGGAACAAATAAAACATGTCGTAATTCAATATTGTTCCCTAGGATCACTGTCCCCTGTTTAGTTGCGGCTACATGTGAACCATTCGGCAGCCCCACAGGACAAGGTTGTGTTACATCTTCGATGTCAGAAAGCAATTCAAAGCTTCCTGTCATGTGATGCGAGGGCCTGAATCAATAATCCAGTCAGTCCATTTCTTACCAGACAGTTTTTCAGTGTTTGCCGACTTTTGGTCGTTTAGCAATCCCTGCAGCGCCTCCCACTGTTCCTCGGTCAGAGTACTTAATCCTCATTTATCTGCGACAGTCAGTCCAACATTCAGTCCGCCAGATAGTGCGCCATTCAGTCCGCCAGACAGTCCAGCAAACAGTCCAGTAGACAGTCCGCCAGATAGTCCAGCAGACATGGAGTTTGCAGACAATGCGTGTGCTGCGTTGGCCCGTGGAGCACCGCGATCGCGGACTGTCCCTCTGAACGCACCTCTGCTAGTAGTGTTGTGTCCTCCTTTTGGTCTGTCACCCCACCATTCAGGATATCCAATTTATTGGAAACAGGAAGTCGACTCATGTCCTGTACGTCCATAATTTCTGCACGTATTTTGGGTTTTTGTTTGAGTGAAAAACGCCACAGCGTTTTCACTTTTGTCATCTCTGTTTCGTGCCACATCACGATGTCTCTCTTCAGTTACGATCATTGCATAAACCCGATTCAGGTTGGGTAAGGGATCCAAATTTAGAATGGTAGAGCGGACTGTGCCAAAAACTGAGTCTTCTAGACCCATTAAAAACTGATGAACCTGCTCCTCCTCCCGTCCCCTGATCAAATTCTCAGTGATCTTGCATTGACACCCACTGCAGTCACACGTGAGAATGGGTTCGTAGTTGTTAATCTCGTCCCACAACATCTTCATTCTCCCGAAGTAGGCTGCAACAGCCTGGCCTTTTTGTTTACAGTCAGCTAATTCAGCCTTCATTTGCTGCAACCTCGGTCCATTGGCAACCGCAAATCACAGTTGAAGATCAGCCCAGAGTTCCTTCGCCGTTTCCCGGTACGTTATGGTTGAACGCAGGGTTGGTTCAATGGTATTGAACGTCCACGCGACAAACATGGAATTAATCATTCACCAATCTTCGACTTCCGAATTATTTTCGGAAGGTTTTGTTATAGTTCCATCAACAAAACCCAATTTCTTCTTCGCCCGCAACACGACTCTCATGGCTTTTGCCCATTCTTCAAAGTTTGTTCCCTTTAACTGAACATGCGTCATGAGGCTCCCTGGATGGTCCGCCAAGGTCAGTGTGTACGGAGAAAAAAAGTATATGTTCTTGTTACTGTCTGATCCTCCAGCCATGTCAAGACAACTAATAACTACACTCTCAGAATGTTCTGTATATGCTCAAACAAGCCTGATCATCCACCACTCTCAGAATGTTTTGTATATGCACAAACAAGCCTGATCATCCAGCCATTCATGGCTTTGATACCATGTAAATTCAGAGACAGAAAAACTAACATGTTCTGTTTTATTTTCTCTCAGTCTTTTCTACATTGTAATATGATTTTATGTACAAATACAAGAACCGACAGAAACCACCAAAACCACCCACATTGTGCTGAATAACCACCCACATATACTGAAACTGAATACACTAATAACTACCCACTACATCTTAATAAAGTTGATTGAATTTTATTATTATTAATTGATATATAATTAATGGCATAAAGAATTAACATTTAAGAAACCTTTGACAATGATACTATATATATATAGTATTTTTATTTTTTTAAATAATAATAAAAAAGGGAAGAAAGTAGATTGACTTGGGCGTTGGGTTTTGATTCGAAGCCAAGGCATAAAATGGAGCAAGGGCTATTTTCTGACAACCAGGCGGCACTCCATATTTCTTCTAATTCGGTTTTCCATGAAAGAACCAAGCACATCGAAGTTGATTGTCATTATGTGCGAGAACAATTACTTGCGAGCAACATTTCTACGTCCTATATTCAATCATCACAACAACCGGCTGATATCTTCACTAAGGCACTTGGTCATCAACAGTTTCACTTGTTACTTGGCAAGCTGAGTGTTCGGAATCCTCACTCTCCAACTTGAGGGGGAGCATTCTGGAAATCTTTATTTTAACCAAGTAAATATTTTCAGTATTCGAAAAATCTTTATTTTGACCTAGTAAATATTTCCAGTTGTGAAATTAGGCAATATTTATTTTGACCAAGTAAATAATTTCAGTTGTGATATTAGGCAAGTAAATATTAGCTAATTATATGATAATGCAATCTCCCAGAATATTGTATATTTTTGTATAGCTTGTAGGAGTCCTCTGCTGTATATAATGCCACTGCCATCTAATGAGAAAGTATGTCTTTTCCCACAAAATTCTAGTCACAGTTTATTACTTTTATCAAGACATCAACTTTTAAAGCACATTCTGATTTGGTGGTATGATAAGAGGAAAAATTTTGTTTGGGGACAATTTTTACATTAGCCACCAATAGATCTTTTTTTTTTTAATCCAAAATTGTGCATTCATCTTTATCAAAGGTCATGGTGTATCCTTTTTGAATGAGCTCCCAAAGATCTTGAAAGATGAAGAGAGTCTTCATTTGCAGACTCTAGAAATCATAGCATTCACCATTAAAAAAAATAAAACTAATTTTTATTAAACTAAACAATTTTTTTAATGTTTGCAATTATTATAAAATTGTATTGAAAATAAAAAATTAGGAGAGTAACAATGATAAAAATAGTAATTATCAATAACCATAAAAATGTGTATGAATAGCCATAAAAAATATGCGCTCGATGACTATTGAATTCAGATTGTTTACAAAAATTTACAAACGTACAACCACTACATCAATAGAAATATGTAAAAATAGTTGAATGAACAATTTACATGTTGTATTATACATTATAAATTATTTTATTTAAAGGTTAAGTATATAATAAATTTATTTTAAAAGTTGAAGGAAGGGGGGCAGCTGCCCCCCTGAGTCCAAGGCTTATCTGTTGGAATAGTGGTGACTTGAATAATCTTAGATTAATGATCCCAATTAGGGCAAAGGTATGATATTCATACTATAAAACATAAAAAATGGACTAGGTTTAGTCATCAGTCTGAAGAAATGTGTACGTTGGATAGAGAGGTGGAAGGAGGCGAGAAAAGAGGACGAGGAGAGGGGAAGAGAAGTTGTCAATTGTTATTTGAAAACGATGAGTCGGAGGAAGAGTGCAACTCTTACGTGATGTAAAGTGGGCAAGTCCATATTGATGAGTTAACAAGCATGCATTGTCTCATTATTGGTTCTAATTTTGAATCAATTACAAATATAATTAATGACTCTTATTGTTTATATATTGGAGAAAGATCTCTTTATTATCTCCATATTCAATTACAAATACATACTGCAAGCTCAAAATGAAATTCATGCAATTTAGCTTTTCCAAGGGCTCTTAATGGTGTAGTTCACATAAACCGCAATTGAAACCACCACAAGAACAGCAGCAACTATGTTCACCAAAGATTGCTTAGACTCTGAGTCAAGTCCTCCTTTTCCATCATTCTTATCAATCACTCCACCACTTTGAGTCATCTTTTCTTTCGATGATTTCTTCTTCTTTTTCAGTATGGCGGTTTGATGAGCAGCATTGTCACCACCATTTTCTGTTTGCTTGTCCTTCAGCTTTATTTCTCTTTCACCAATGTCATCTTTAGTAGTATAAAACTTCGGTTTGTCGGGTTGACTCAGTGGTGGTGGTAGAATAGGAGCCACTTCGGACTCCGGTTTTGGCTTCTGAATATTCAATGGGGTTAGTGGGGATGATATGATTACTGGTGGCCTTGGAATCGGTGTATGATCAAGTATTGGTTTGGTGATCTCTTTTGGATTCAGTGGAAGCTTCGGAATAGTAGTAGTAGTTTCGGGCTTTTCCGTCAGTTGAGGGAGTGGCTTTGGGGTAGCCATTGACTCGGTAACTGGTTTTTGACTCTGTGGTGACTCAGGGATCGGTGCAAGTTTTGGCTTTTCAATTGGTTGAGGTTGTGGTGTTGGTGTTGGTGTTGGTGTTGGATATGGCTCAGTGAATGGTTTTTTACTCGGTGGTGGTTGTTGAGTTGGCGTGGTTATTGGCTTATCACTCGGTTGAGGGGGTGTCGGCACCGGCTTTTGGCTTGGTGGCAGTGATAGTGGTTGTTGCCTTGGTGTAGGTCTTGGCCTAGTAACCGGTCTTTGACGTGGTGGAGGTGGAGGTGGAGGTGGAGGCATAGGTGTAGTGTTGGGCTCTTCACTATGTTGTTGAGTTTGTGGAGGAGGCTGTGGAGTTGGTTTAGCCTTTGGCTGTTCACTGGATTGCTGAGTTTGTGGAGTTGGGGTATGTTTTGACTCAGTAACTGGTTTTTGACTCGGTGTAGGTTTAGGCTTTGGGCTCGGTGGAGATTGTGGTGCCGGGGCAGGTTTTGGCTTTGGAATTGGTGGAGATGGTGGTGTTGGTGTAGGTTTTGGTTCAGTCGGTGTTACATGACTCGGTGGAACGGGCACCACGGGTGTTGTTTTTGGCATTGTAATGTGAAGAATGTCATTCTCATACTTAGCTCGGAGCTCATTTGTGTTACAATATGCTGGGAGACTTAAATTCTTTTGAAATCTTCGCCATTTGTTGTCGCCAAGAGGTCGTTCTCCAGTGATCGACAAGGTATTCGTGCGATCATCCAACTGAACCTTTATTTGCTCCTTCAAAAATCCTGTACAAACAACATATTAAGTCTTCAAAGTGCTGAAATTTTATAAAAATAAATTAAATACATAATTCATTCATATAGGGAGGAAAAAAAAAAAAAACATTTTCGATACATAGAAGAAAATAGAGCCTTTTTTTTTCTTCAAAAAAGTACCACAAATCTAATCTAGATTATTGAATATTTGTGTAATTATCGAAGATTTTCAAATCAAATCTCAAGGAAAAAGAGTATATATATAAAATAAATAATAAATTAAAAAAAAATAGATACAAAAGCTAATCTTCAACAAACCAGGGAGGAAGACCACGAATTTATCCACTTCTTGCTCTTGCTTCAAACTAGAAAAGGGATCGAAATCTTCGTAATTGCGAGGAATGGTAGTCCAAGGCCTCGAACCAGCCATTATTTTTTCTTCCTTTTTCCTTCCAAGACAATAACTTGTAAGAAAATTTAATGAATATGAAAGTTTATGCTATGAACTTATATACATAGCTAAGTGCATCAAAACCTCCCATTGTTTCTTTCCTTAGAGAAGAAGATTAAACTCCATATATTCTTTGTTGATTATTTAGGGTTTGTTGTGTTTTATGAGTTGAATTATGCCTTAGTCAGATATTGCAGAGATCTTCTTGCATGGGAAAAGTTTATGTTCTTTGCTTCATTAGCACTCTTTCAACTGAAGAAGGGTTTGAAGGGGTTCTTAATACACAATTTCTTTTTGCTGCCAGAAAGAAAAGGAATTCCTTCATGAATGGATGACCTCTGTAGGCCCATGGTTTGTTGAATTGGAAATTTGCATTCACACACACTGGTTGTTGAATCCCTTTAGATGTTTAAATAATAACAAATTTCACTAAATCCTGCATACATTCATGCTTTGTTTTCACAGTGTATAATCTGTGAAGGTATTGATCCCCTAGCAAACTTTGCAAAAACACTCCCAAGAGGCCAAGACAACAACAATATCCCTTTCATGACAACTACATCTTATTTTCCTTCAAAGTATTAAAAAGAGTAAAAGAGATACTATTTCTTCTCATTCTCTCATACACCAACCATGTTTCTTCCTCGAAAAATGTTGAAAGAAATCGAGCTAGCACTTATGAAGATCTTAATGAAGAGTCACACTTAATCTTATTTTTGAAATGATACCTATGTTTTTTGTTTTTTTTTCTATGGAGTATTTCTCAAAGGTCCTTGCTCAAGAAAATGAGTGTGTGAAAAAATGACGATCATATTTTTATGGTGTAGAAACTTCTTGAGTTTGACTATACTGGAATTTACACAAACAAATTAGATATTGTCATTTTTCCAGTAAATAAGAGTGACCTGGCTGGGGCTTCTAGAATAGACAATAACAATCAACTTTTTTTGCTTAAGTTGATATGAAATTAGAAGTTTTTGTACAATAACTTTTTTAAAGGGAATTGAATTGAAGTGGAAGACATTTAAGTTGATTGAATTTTATCATTATTAATTGATATATAATTAATGGCATAAAGAATTAACATTTAAGAAACCTTTGACAATGATGCTATATATATATATATTTAAATAATAATAAAAAAAAGGGAAGAAAGTAGATTAGATTGACTTGGGTGAAGTTGGGCGTTGGGTTTTGACTCGAAGACATGGCATAAAATGGAGCAGGGGCCCAACCCTAAACCAATCAAAACAATTCGATAAATTGGGCCCCCGAAAAATATTGACATTTTGGTGACCCTAAGATGGTCTCAATAATTTTGTGGCTCGATGATAGGGGTGGGCATCCCTTCCCGGGATGCCAATCTCGTCCCAATTTTTTTTGGTCCTTTTGGAATTGATCAGTCCCATTCCAATCTAAAGTGGGATAGAATCGGGATGGATATTTTCAATCATGCCCATCCCGTCCTGTCCCAATTATTATCTAATATTTATTATTATTAATTTCATATATTGTTGTTGTCTCGTATTGTATATTGTTGTACATAAGATGGATGATTTTGTAAGTGTTGGGATGAAGTTGACTTGAATAGTCCTACATCAAGTAAGGTGGAGTTGTCACTAAGGTTTATAAGGGAGTGGTCCACTCCCTAATAGCAACGAGGTCTTTTAAGGGAAAACCTCACACCACCTAGGCCCAGATGGAAGGCCCGACCCGATAGGTGGTGTTTAAGTTGGGGGCAATATCGTTGCTATGTATAGTGGACCAAGGGGTGCACGTGTCAGGACTAGTACTGTTGGTCAGGTAAAACCAAGGTCAGAGGCCTTTCAAGACTTTCCTAATGGTCTCAAAACTCAATGTTCCATTTTGAAAAGTGCCCAAACGCTTAGCATCTATATTATAGGGGGAAGATTTGAGCTCTTAACTGTGAGGACGTGTTGCCTCCATTGCATAGTCGGGCCAGACTGTACCGCTAGCATTTTTATTGTTTTCTTTGCATTGTTTTTCAACTTCAAACTTGTATTTCCATCGATTGATAGCATCGAACTAGTCTTGAGCAACATCCTTCCGAACGTTCCTCCCCATTGTAATCTATTGAATGTGAATGAGAGCTTTTACTGACTATTGTGCATTATTATATTGTCTACAGATTGATATTGTGCATTCTCAAGTTAATATTTGTGTCTGTCAAAGTAACTACTCATAGGCTTACTAGTGAATTGGATAGCTAGTGCCGCACGGATTACTAGTCCATGACAGCGCGCAAGTGCACGTGCGCGACACTCCAATAATTGGTATCAGAGCCGATGGTTCGGCTGGGACTTGGTCGGCAAGGTGGTGGTGCAGGCGGCACATTATTCAGGAGATAAGGCGTAGACGCAAGTGCGCGGTCCGCCAGATGAATGATCTAGATCCTTGCCGAGATGGTGTCCAAGAGTATCCTACAAGTCTGGACGAGGTGGAGTTAGTGCGGAGGTTGCGACTAGGTGGAGCCAACAACGCAAGGAATATTCGAGCCCGTACACCGAGTGCTACCCACATGATCGTGGTTGCACTTGAGGAGAAGGTGTACTTCGAGATGTTGTAGACCAGTGGATGGATTGTAGGATGTGTGACGATTCGCGCCAAGGTGGAGATTGTTGGGATGAAGTTGACTTGAATAGTCCCACATCAAGTAAGATGGAGTTGTCACTAAGGTTTATAAGGGAGTGGTCCACTCCCTAATAGCAACGATGCCTTTTAAGGGAAAACCCCACACCACCTAGGCCCAGATGGAAGGCTCGACCTGATAGGTGGTGTTTAAGTTGGGGGCAATATCATTGCTATGTATAGTGGACCAAGGGGTGCGCGCAAGTGCACGTGCGTGACGCTCCAATAGTAAGATTAGATGCAAAATTAAGCATATTGGGTATGTCAACACATTGAAAATTTATTCCTCCATTACAACTTTGCTCATCTCCTGTGATTATTCTAATCTGCTAACATATTGGTGGCAATAGCAACTTTCAGTTAGTAATTCAAAGACATGAAAGGATTGTAGAATTTTTTCAAGGCAGAGAATAAACATCATGGAAAAAATGAGTAATAAACTCAATCGATTCCTTTTCTACTGCCACTCTTTATTGTCCTTTGGGTTCTCACAATTAAGAGCCAGATTTTAGTATTTCCATGAGTTATCACTGTTGGTTAAATGGAAAAAATGCACTATATTATATATTTTTCTGATTGGTTACAGACTCATTTAGTAGCAAAAATGTGCACTTTGCACTCTAGTCGCTCCAAATCTCATTGTCTCGATCTCATCAAGAAAAACAAACAAATGTCGTGGTGATGGTGGTGATGTATTTTGGCATTCACTGTGTACGGTTTGTCATTGGATGGAAGCCTCTGCTGTACAATTTTCATCTCCAACAGTAAGTTGTTAATTTCTTATTTGATTTCATTTTCACAAACTTAGAATCAGGGATTGATTTATGTTCACTGAGTATGTTTCTTGAGAAGTTTCTTTTGGGATTGGTTTATGTTTCATATTTCCTTTTCGATGTTTTTTTTTGGAAGGCCTTCGTCTTTGATGTTGTTAAACTTTTGGACCTATATCATGCTTATCTCATCTCATCTCGAGTTCGTTTGGAATAGATGAGGTCTTTCTCGTCTCAAAGCAATGAGATGAGGTCCATTCCGTTTCATGTCCTCCCCTAGTTGATAATTGTTTGGTTAAAGTTATACATATCATGATAATTGTCATGAGTTCAAACCTCACTCCCTACACTTACAATTCTTTTTTAAGTTGTTGCAATGCCGCATTTATTGAGCTCGCATTGGACCCCTAAAATCTCAGGGTCAGCCCTGTGGAGCAGATATAATTTTTGAATTTATACATATCATGATAATGGAAGAATTTTGTTGTATTCGGTGAGTCTAGTTGGGCCATATGTAAAATGAAAACGAGACAAGTTGGTAATAAGTAGAATAATTGATTGCAACTTCAAGTGAATGTATATATATAATTAAATCTTGCACTTGTGGTGGTACCATCAGTCAAGTCCATCAATTGCTAAATTAGTGAACATTGCATTGTAAAATCGAGTACTGGAAAAAGTGGTTAATAGTATTTAAACTTAAACATTTGATTTTAATGTAAAAAAATTAACATTTTAGCTGCAACAATTCATTTAAACGCTGTCAACAACCCCAATCCGTTGTTGTTAATAAAATAAACATATGGTATTCAAAGACCTATCATATTTTGATGTGTATCTGGATGATTTTTTGTCCAATCAAACAACACTTTAACACATTATTATTGAATTCTCACATTTTAACATGTATACTGACAAAGATTTTTAATCGTAAACACATTATTCCTGACATTAATCCACACATTCAACGCAAATAAAGAAATCTAAATCATAGTTCATATGTAACAATGTCAGGATATTTATATCTTGAACACCGTTCGTCGAATCAAGTTAAAATTGATACACATTAATAATTATCCTCATGTTTACTAAAAGTTATAGAACAAATAAACCATCAAAATGTATCAGGTACAAATTAGTTTGGATTTGTCATTGAAAATGCCTTAGGACCGAATAAGTGTTGGATCAGTTGGTAAGATTTATGACGGATGAACCTAAATCCAGCCCTAGTTATCATAAACCTAGCCCTAGTTCCCATTAAAAAAAATGCAAGTTTTGTTTAACATCACCAAAAGTATTGTTCCACACCACCATTTAGATTACTTTTTTTTTAACCTACTAAACTACACCACCCAAAAATTTGTTTTTGGAAAAAACAGTAACGATGAACACGAGAAGATAACCATCCTCCTTCACTGTTTTCTTTGTGTTTTCTCTTCACTTCTCTGTAGATCAACAAACAACGAAGCAACACCACCCTGCTCCCCACCACAGTCGGCCTCCCCTATTCACCTATCTCGCAAAACAACTTAGCTATCACTCATTCAAAACATAAAAACATGGTAACTTTCGCCCAATCGATATGCTCAATTGAGACCGGTTCTCAAGCTTATCAAAACATAACAATTGTAGTATTCTGAGTTACCTAATAAACATAATTTGAATCAATTGAAAAATGTTGTGAAATGAGCAAGTTATGGTCATTTTACTAAAGTCACGCAAATCTGCCCCGAAAATAAAACGGGGTAGTGTCTCTGACTTTTGGCTAACTTATATGCTTGATTGAGACCTATTCTCAAACTCATTAAAACACGAAAAATGTAGTACACAAATTTAATCATTTTAAAATGTTTTGAAATTATAGTGTCTTTGACTTTTGGCCAACTTATATGCTTGATTGAGACCTATTCTCAAACTCATTAAACACACAAAAATGTAGTACACAATTTTAATCACTTTAAAATGTTTTAAAATGAGTAAGTTATGATCATTTTACTAAAGTCGTGCAAATCTGTCTTGCAATGAAAACAGGGTAGTGTCATTGACTTTCAGCCAACTTATGAGGCCGATTCTCAGGCTTATCAAAGCACAAAAAATTGTAGTACCCTGAGTTATCTAATGAGCACAATTTGAATCACTTGAAAATATTTTGAAATGAGAAAGTTATGGTCACTTTATGACAAAAACACTCAAATTGTCCAGAAAAAATGTGTGCTTCGCATTGGAAAATGCGAGTGGGACTGGGCAAATTTCGGACTCCTCCTCGTATTGCCCAATGTGAATGGGTGAAAACAATTTTTTTTATGGATAATTTGAGTGCTTGTAAAAAATGGCCATAAATTTCTCATTTCAAAACATTTTCAAATGATTCAAATTGTGTTCATTAGATAACTCAGAGTACTACAATTTTTGTGTGTTTATGATCTTGAGAATCAGTCTCAATGGAGAGTATAAGTTGGTTGAAAGTTAGGGACACTGCCTCATTTTCATTGCGAGACAAATTTGCGTCTTTAGTAAAATGACCATAACTCGTTCATTTCAAAACATTTTCAAGTGATTCAAATTATGTTGATTAGATAACTCAGAGTACTACAATTTTCATGTGTTGATAAACTTGAAAATTGGTCTCAATCGAGAGTATAAGTTGGCCGAAAGTCAGGGACACTACCCCATTTTCTTTGCAAGACAAATTTGCGTGACTTTAGTAAAATGACCATAACTTGCTCATTTTATAAGATTTTCAACTGATTCAAATTGTGTTTATTAGGTAATTCAGAGTACTACAATTGTTATGTTTTGATGAGCTTGAGAATTGGTATTAATCGACCGTATCAATTGGCCGAAATCAGGGATAATATCTTTTTTGTGGACAGTTTTGAGTGAGTTTAGTAAAATGACTGTAAGTTGCTCAATTCACAATGTTTTTAATTCATTCAAATTGTCTTGATTAGATTACTAAGAGTAGTACAGATTTCACGTTTTGATGAGCTTGAGAGTTAGTCTCAGTTGAACGTTTAAATTGAACCAAAGTCAGGGATTGTACCCTGTTTTTAGGGACAAAGAGGGAGAAAATAGGTGGCGGAGGTGGTGGTGATGGTGGCGGGTTGGCGGTGTTTGGTGGAGAAGAGAGGGAGAGCGGATAAGAGGAAGAGGGAGAATTTTAAATTTTGGATTTTTATTAGTGGTGAGAAAGAGAGGTGGTGGTGTGGGAAATAAATGGGGTGATGTGAGAGAGAAAAAGTTTGAATGGTAGTGTGAGACATTACTTTTGGTAGTGTTAAACAGGGTCAGCCTTTAAAAAAAATAAATCAAATTCCCATCAATAATTCTACGTTGCCTGTTCCATGCCTGGATGGTACAAGACACGTATAGATTGATGATGTGGCAAAGATTGAAAAAAAAATATATAAGAGATAAAAACGCAAACAACATTAGGGATGATGTGACGGGATGACAAGATAATGAGATAATGGATGGGATGGGATGATGAAATGATGGGGGTGGAAGGATGAGATTTAAAATTTGTTTTTAAAAATGGATTAATGGGTTTGGCAAATCAGATGTTAAGCTTCGTGCAAGCAAAAACATGTGGATGACATCATAACCCCGGACACAAAATACCACCGTAGAAGGATCCGATTCCGATATTTTTACCAAAATCAATAGTCTTACGAGCATCTAGTCCAGTCCCGGCCTCTTCGGTTCAAGCGGGAGAACTCTCTCAAACATTTAAACTCTTCTCTTCAAATCCCTATACCCAAATTCTTCTCCATTCAATTCAATTCACGACGGTCGACTCGAACTTCACTTCACCGTTGTTTCAGAACCTCAAGTTAGACGATCCATGGTTGCCTTCGCGACCTTAGGAGTCAATCTCTTCCGAAAGCGGAGTCCATGGTTTCCTGCTCGAACAATTCGTCCTCAATTTCATCCACTCAACCTCTTTACGATCCTTCGGTCGTATCTGTAAGTAAAAACTTCACATTTTCGATCCAATTTTTCAAGAACTTAGTCTTTTGTATGTTACTGATCTGAAAACCCTACTTTTGTCCAAGAAGTTCAATATTCAGTTCTTTCAAAACCCTAGATCCATGTATCCCCCTATATTTATTCACTTTGCTAGAAATGTAGAATAGTTAGTGCTGATGTTTTGCGGGTTTAGGGTTTATGTTCGTCAAGAAATGTAAATGAGCAGTTCTAAATGTCGAGGAAACGAGCGAGGGGAGAGAGGTGGCGGGGTGAGAACCGTTCACCTTTCTCGAGATGCGCGCGCAAAAATCGACGGCACGCATCCTGAAGGAGGTGAACGGTTCCCACCCCGCCACCTCCCTCCCCTCGCTCGTTTCCTCGCCCACTTCCTCACATTTAGAATTTCTGAATGTAGATTTGAATGGTTTAAAATTCTGAAATGAGAATTTGGATTATAAGTTTCAGGAGAACAATTTGGTGAGATTGGTTATAAATGCATTACAAGGAGTAGAAGCTACACTCCACACTATTGAAAAGCTCGCTGAATCATTTTGTACTGAACCAGCTGATAGAACTTCGAACCGAGTTCCTAATTTATGTCACCGGACATCCAGTACTAATGCGTTGAGGAGGATTTTGAAGTCTATCGGTAGAACAGATTTTGTTGTTTTGAATCCTCCATAGATTTGTGGACTATTTTATTCAACCGAAGTTAAATGACAATGAAATCAGCAAAGATGAGGAAATGAAAAGATTGGAAACGGACTTTGAACTCAGAGTAAGTCAAGTTAATGATGAAACTGAAATAGGCACACATCACACGTTCAGTTTCGTAAATCAGGCATTTGCTGTGGCAGTTAAAAAAGTTGTAGAAGGATTTATCTGTTCGCTAGATACGTTATATGCATCAGCGAAGCTGAGGCAGTCACTGAACAATGTTGATACGTATACAAATATTTCTTCTGGATGTCTCACAAGTGTGGTGCATTGTGAAGTTTCTTTTCTGGAGGTTTACCTGCACACGAAGGAATTGAGAACTCAAATTGAGGCTTTGGGAAATATTTGCTCTCTCAGGAATATAGCTGTTGCTTTCTCGAAATTATCTGTAGATAAGTTGACTGCTGAAGCTGTTGATGGTTTCCGTAACTTCCCTCAAGGTGCAGAGCTGCTCTGTTATTTATACACCCAGCTTCGGGTAAGCCTAGTTACAAGGTTTCCTTGGTTTTCTATATTTCCAAATATTACTCATGTTTCGCTATCAATGAAATATAATGATTGGTTTGCCATGACTAAGGATTTCCAGACTTTATTAGAAAAAGTGTATGGTATTTGGTATTATATGTAATTAGCTGCTTGCATTCTTTTGGAATTTCTCAAAACTCACTCATTTTCAACTCAAACTCACTCAACACGCCTTTGGGCATTCAACTTGATCTGGTAGCCCACTCATTTTCACCAGTCTTCGAGTGTTTTGCCTATTTCTCCCATGATGCTTTGAGTTGATTTGTCCAAACCAAGTCTAATGATTAATTTATGTGCCTTCAACACTCATTTCCAACTTGTGCGCTTTCATATCAACTGTACTCCAAGTGCTTTCAACACTTCACACATTTTTGCTTAAATATTATTTGATTTATTGATGAAACGTGGAGAGTTGCACCAAGTACTCCCGACTCAGAATTACACTATTAGATGAGAAGATGAAATGTTGTGGGAAGGCAGAGGAGACGGATTCTCAGTGAGCAGAATGTTTGATATCTTGTGCAAGATCTCAACAAGAGTACATGGGAATACCTTCATTGCTGCTAACAAAGAGAAAAAAAATTTAAAAATTGAAGCACTGTCCACACAGAATTAATTTTATTTTATGGACGGCAGGCAAAATGCTAACTGTTGGTATTGGTAACTTATAGAAGAGAGCAATTCAGGCCTGAGGCAATGTCTTCTTTGTGAAGAGAATATTGAGCATCTTCTCAACTGTAAGTTTGCTAGAATTATGCGGGCAAAGTTTCTCTTTAAATTCAGAATCTCTAAAGCAATTGAAGGGAACCTTCAATCATGGCTATAGGGTTGAAGGCTTGACAATCTCTCAAGGGTGGGCAAGTATGGAGTAGGATAATTCACAATGTGACATGGGGTATTTGGTAGGAACGGAGCAGAAATTTTTTTGTAGGGAATAAATTATAGGCTAAAGAGTAAAGAGTTGTTTCACCCAATCGAAATAATATATGGTATGGGCATTTGCTCTGAAAATAGTATATGACAATCCTTTTAATCTGTTAATGTTTAATTGGGGTAACCTGCTTGGACATTAACTGGGATAACTTGCTTGATATCATGATCAATAACTTTTCTTGTTTCCTTTTTTACATGGTGGCCTTGTTATGCTTTTGTTGTACCATCCGTCCTATTAATAAATTTCATTTGTGTCTAAAAAAAAAGATGTGGATTGGCTTCCAAGACACCCGTGAAGTACATGACACTAATACTTGGAGATCCATCTCTAATTATAAAGAGGAGTTTGTTCAAGGAGTCGCAATAGTTCTAGGAATAGGAGATAGGGTCAATTTTTGGGAAGATGTTTGGGTGGAAGAGGTAGCGTTTGAAGTTAGATGCTCAATGTTGTTTACATTGTGTGAAAAGAAGCATGGTTGAGTGGCTGGTTTTGGTAGGCAGTATGGCTCTTTGCAGTGGGATACTCATTTGCAGAGGAGTTTGCGATTCTCTTGGGGACATTGGAGGTAGGGTTGTTCATGGTTCAGTTTAATCTGAAACCGCAAATCGAGCGTATCAACTGGTTTGATAGAAATTCATGTTCTTTATGCATTGCAGGGGGGGGGGGGGTTTACAAGGTGTGGTTGCATTTTATGTTTGGTGTTAGTTGGGTGATACTCAGAACCAGTGTTCTAAAAAACGGCCTAGGCGGCGCCTAGGTGCTAGGCGTTAGAGAAACACCCAGATTAATGCCTAGGAGGGGTCTGGGCGAGTTTTTTTTTTAATAAGGCTGATCGTCTTCTTATTTTATTTTTCTTTCCTCTTTTTTGTAAATAAACAATTTAATTGTTTTTATTCAGTATATGTATGAATGTAGCAAATGATGATTACTTAATAAAATTCTCAAAGGATCTGTCGGTACCAATTTTAGTAATGTAGATTTTATCAAAACATGACTGAGGTCATTCATGCAGTTTGAAGAAAAATAAACAGTATGTTTGGATATTTGTCCACAAATTCAATTTTGTTTAAAGTACCTTTCATGACCAACTTCAGTCATTTGAGTTTTAATAAAATTTGTTCGTGATTGTTAATTTTTCATGTTTTTTAAATTTTGCATATGTATCTTGGCATTAAATTGGATGTAATTGATAAGGTATTATGTTTAAATTCTGTAAATTATTAAAGTTATAATACAAACCTAAAACCGTCTAGGCGCCCGCCTAGGCCCCTAGGCACTAGACACCTGCTCGCAGCCCGCCCACTACCTCGCGCTTTTTAGAACACTGCCCAGAACTATGGATGTGTTATTAAAAAGTGTGAAGACGTTGAGTCATTTATATTCGAAAGGGAAAGAGATTAGGAGGTTACTTCCTTATGCATTGTTATGGACAATATGATGGATATTAAGCCGGTAATTACGGAGGTTCCCATCACTCTTTGCTGATTGTTGTCCCATTTGCCGTCTTTCAAGAGAATATTTTTTAGAACTTATTGTTAATTGGGTTGATTTAGTCTCGGGACCTTGACACTTTAAGGTTATAGTTTTATAATCCCACAAGTATTGCTTAATAAATTTTGACCTTTACAAAAACGTGACTGGATTGTTCCAAGGATACCAATCATCAAGTTAAACTTGTGGACTTCAAGATATGATATTTATAGTTTGAAAGTTAAAATAAAACAAGTAAAGATATTAACTTTTCTCTCGCACACATATGTCACACAAGCATTGTGTTTTTTTGTAAATGAGTCAAGAGTAGAGTTGTGACCGTACATGGCATGGTATGACTGAAGGATGTGGAAGACTGGAAAAGATGCAGTGTCATTTGTGCGAGAACATAGTGCCAAAGGCTCATGGGGTAGGCCCTTAAATCCATGACAGTGATTACGTGAGTTTGTTTCATGCAAATGAAGCAAAGCACAATGCTAGAATATTGAAAGCAGCATCAAGTAGCAGAGGCATGTTTATGAATTGAGAAGGGAATGTAGAATGGATATCTAGGGAACTTTTACCCAATTAAAATTGGTTGTGCCTGCTACTTTGATGAGGTGTTAGAAGACTCTAAGTCATCTTTACCCAGGTATTCCTTGTTTGCTTTTTGTTGGACGACTTGGAAGGAGTGAAAATAGGATTTTCAGCACCAAGTTCATGGATTTTAATGTAGCTGTTAAGGATGTGTTAATTACTATTTCGGGTTGGGCACTTTATCTTGCAGCAATCCTAGGAATATTAGTGTCCTTTGACAATTAATTTACAAAAAAAAAATGAAAAATGAAAAATGAAATGAAAACGATATATTAGAATTGCAGTTACTAGTGACGAGTGAGTTGAAAAAATGGTGAAAATATTCTGTGGGGAGGGCTGATGATAATAGGAAATTTCATGTCTTAGAAGAAAAATGGTTTTACACCAAATGATGTAGGGGTTGTAAGGTTCATATGCAGATGTCCACGTTCTTGAGTTGTAACTTGTAATGCTCGACAAGTATTTTGCTGTTCTTGGGAGAAATCCTATTTATGCATATGCTTTCCACTTTATTTACTAACAATACCAAGATCACATCTTCCTAATCATTTGATTTTGGCATGTTAGACATCCTAGTACCTCATGCTGCATTTTCAAGATATGAACTGTCAATATGAATGTGTATACGACATGCGTTGAAAGAATTCAGGCACTAACTGGTCACAGAATGCTTCCATAAGTATTGGTTTTGATTATGCCACTTATTTTAGTTTATTTGAAGACTGTGATGCTTTAACCATCCCTTGTTATTGTCATACTTATTTTTGTGGCATTGGTGCAAGTGGGCATTTATAAGAAATGGTATTTTCTTGGATTTCACTTTACCAGTTTGTTTTTTCCTGTTAGCTGTTTTTTGTCTGATGGAACACGAGCAGTGGCTGGGATCATCAAGAGAATTTTGCAATGTGCATTGGACTTCTGCTCATGTTTTACTGGGGGTTGTTGGGAGGTTGGATTGGATCAAAGTGGTTCTCCAAACTCTTTTGCTCACCTCAACTTTACTCAGGTAATAGACGGACCTGTTTATGCAAATTTGGCAGATACTTCCCAGACCAAGATGTTACAAATTATTTCTTTGAGCTTTCAGTTGTGAATAGTGCAGGTAATTTGCTGGATTCAAACTTGATTTTGGAGGCACATAATTTACAATTGTCTCCATTTCCCATAGAGAAGTGCAATAAGTAGACATGCGGAGATATTTGTTTCACATGTTCAATATACACATGAACACTAAAGCTGACCCTGACATATCCCAAGGAATTTCTAAATAAGTAGTTTATACTATGCAAAGATCCACATGATAATAGTTAATAGGTACACTCATGAATACCAGACTAGAGTTGGAAAATCCATAAGCTACTCCTTTTTTCTGAGTGTTGATATGATATGCCTGGCATATTATATTATATTATATTGTATTGTATTGTATTGTATTGTATTGTATTGTATTGTATTGTATTGTATTGTATTGTAAACAACTAGTGTGATAAATAGCGGTTTTAATTGTGTTATGGTTTAGATGAAGAAACCAATACAAAGGTTTATATTAGTTGGAAGATGTGTTTTATCCAATATTTAACATTCTGATTTTAATTCGCTCACAGGTAGGACAGTTGTAAAAACATTTTTTCAAATGGGGCAGAAAATTCCATTGCTATGTTTGATGATTTTTTTTTCTTTTCCTTCACTATTTCTTGAAATTTTGTACAAAAATGAAGACCCCAAGTCTTTGATAATTGGTAATTTTTCTTCTTCTTTTCCTTCACTATGTTTGGTAATTGCATGCTTATAGACGGCTTGAAAGTGTCAAAACAGAAGCAAGTTCAAACTGCATATTGAGAGATTTGAATGTAGGGCTTAAAGTTTTACATGAAGATTGTTTAAAAAATTTCCTTAGCATCTATTTTCTCCAAGTTTTAAGAGTCTAGTGAAGTTTGAATTTGAGTAACTAGGTAGAAAGTTGTTCAATTCTAGGTAATCTTAGTCTATATAAAAGGCATAGCCTTAATTATTAGGGTATGTTTGGTTGTAGAGAATTCAATGAAGTTATTTAGTTTTATCAGGGTAGGTTTGGTTGTAGAGAATCCAATTCAGAGGAAAGTACAGTGTCGGATGTATGCAGTGCAATATGTCATTTGAATTTTCAGGTTTCTCGCTGCATGTGGGGAGTTAATAATTTGGGGAGGGGCAAGGAATCCGATGCTTGTGGTAATATGAGTTGGATGACCGGATGACCCTCCTTTGCACTTCCTCTCTTTTCTCCTCCTTTCATGTACCCTCTATTTTTATTTTTTGAGAAATCAATTCTCTATGACCAAACCTGGATTTTTTTATTTTTTATATATATTGTTAAATGCGCTATCCATCTTTTACTTGCAGTTGGATTTATGTTTGCTTGTTTCACATTAAGGTGCTTGCAATCAAAGCAACCTTTGAGAGGAACCTGAAAGAATTATATCTATGTTATCTGAAGTCCCCAAAACTTGGGGAATTCAGTCTTTGCTGTTTCTGGGAATATCTAAATTATAATGACTACTATTCAAGTGTCATCAATGAGAGATTGGTCCATTATACTTTTTGAATACAAGTTTCATAATCTTGATATCCACGATATGAAGACCTGATGTAGATAAGACAGAAGATGAGTGACTAATTTGTTATTCTCAGTTGCGACCATGAGAAGAAGATTAAGAGGTCCTTGCAGAACCTATCTGACTCCAAGTTAGTATGCATGTGAAGCGTCGACAGCCTCGACATTTATGCTTAAATGGCATCTGTATTACTATCAGCTATCACTCATTTTTCAAATGCACGTCTATATCATTTACAAGTTATGATAAGGTCCGTGAAAGATAACAGGACTACAGTTTAATCCGCCATGGGGCCAGGCTTTAAACCATTCATTACTGGGTGTGCTGGACTGGAATTGATTGGTTTGCAGTTTGTTTGCTTAAGATGTGTTTTAGGAGGCTGCGTTTGAAAGCTATGGTGCTGCACATTTAGTTCCTTGCAGATATGCAGGAAGAGAGTTGAATTTATCTAGTTACTTTTAGGCTTGATTGATTAAGAGGTACTGATGGTGAATTTTTTTCAGGAGATGATGTTCAGTTGCATGTTTGAATCGGGTTACGTTAGGAGATGGTAAGGACCTTCTTCACTAGCACTAAGTAAGCCTCAACTTGTGTTGCTGTGACGTCAGAAATATGAGAATGACTTTTTGTGATGGAGTATGGGATTTTGCTAGGCTTGAAGATTTCACTGTTCTGGATTGTGAAGAAGAATGTTGGTTAGCCTGTTTGGATTGACTTTATGCTATGCCACATTCGGTCACTTTGCTTGTACATTGTAACCAAATTGCTGAGGCCTTAACAAATTTGGCTGGTGGGAAATGAGGTAATCTTCTACAAAATATGTCTACTTTTTGAGTTTCTGCTGTAAATTGTTTGTTACATTGTAATTACAGAATATAACAGATGCAATGTGATTTAGGGATGGCAACGGGGGCGGATTTAAGCAAATCCATCCCCGCCCCGCTGAGAATTGCGGGGATTAAAATCCGCCCCGCATATCCGTTTGGTATTATATTTCAAAACCGCCCCGCCCCAGACAGATTTGCGGATATCCGCCTAAAATTAAATTTAAAAGTGAATCCCCGCCCCGCCCCGACCCATCAGATCTGCCCCGCCCCGCCCATACAATTTTCACAATAACACTGCAACATTTTATAACACTGCAATAACATTTTCACAATAACACTGCAATGACATCAACTAGCACCTGCAACATTTTATAACTGGCACCTACAACATTTTACAACTGCAATGACAACAACTAGCATAACTGCAATATTTTATAGGCAACAAGCCAACAACATCTTTTAACCAACACTATAGGCAACAAGCCAACAACATATTTTAACCAACACTGCAACAGTAGCTTGTTTTACAGCATAACAACAATAACAATCTACAATCATCCACTGACATTTTGACAATAAAATTTAAACAAATATTGTGAAAGCAAAACAACAACAAAACAATGACAACCAACAAAATCCTCATATCATGCTTTGTTTTTTTGTTTTTACAAAAGCTTTCACAACCTGAAATACATAAAAAATTTCAAGTTAGTTTCTATAAGAAAAAAAATAACTATATGAGAACAAATAGAAAAATTGTCATTGTTTTACATTACCTCCATCAAGTCCTTCAAATACAAAAATATTCAAAACTTTTCATTCATGAAACCAAAATGCAACTTTGTTCCGACAACATAAAATAATTTCTTTTAGCAAGGCCTAAAATATCATTAGTAGTTCATTATAAGCTCATTTAAATACTTATATACCTCAAGAGGATCTGCATCATCTTGGTAAGTGGACCTCCTATACACTGAAGTAGAAGTTTCATCTGTCATAAGATAAACAATGTTAAGTTATATTAATTTACTCAAAAAAAAAAAATAGCAAACATAAAATAAATAAGATATTTTATAACAAGACTTTATTACCTCTAATATCACTCCATAACCAGTTTTGCGCACACATCAAAGCTTCTAATGACTTTGAATGAAGCCTGTTGCGATGTGGACTGACAAACCTACCACTTGTACTAAATGCAGACTCCGAAGCAACTGTAGAGACTGGAACTGCTAAAACGTCCCTAGCAACCCGATTCAAAGTTGGATATTTGCTTCCATTAGTCTTCCACCAATTAAGAATATCAAAATTCTGTTCTGGAGGTAAAACAACATCAGCCAAATAGTAATCCAACTCCGACTTGACATTACTATTAGGTCCATCCCCAGAGTTCCACATAGAATCCACAAAAACTCACTAAGATCATCATCATCAACTGCATTTTGTGGTTGGCTACCAGATGACTGACTATCTGCTGAAGAACTTGCCCTAGGCCTTGCACTCATATATTCACTTAGCAACTCAAAACACAAGTTTCAAACTTCTTGAATTTTTTGTTGTACATCATCCTGATTATATAATTTGGGAAAGTAATACTCAATCAACTTCATTTTGAAACGAGGATCTAAACAATTGCCACGGCCATTATCCCATGGATTGCATTCCAATACTTGTCAAAATTTTCAATCATATTTGATGCCATCTGTCTTATCACCGGATAACTAGAAGTATGAAACCGATGTAATGACTTTTTAATCGATGAAATCTTTGGAAAAAAAAGATTGGCCGTAGGATACTTTGTTCCAGAAAATACTTCGGTTGCTTCATGAAACGATTTCAACTTCTCACACATTTCACATGCAAGCAACCAATCTTCATCACGTGGCAATGATTTATATTGTGAATCGCGTTGCTTCAGTCTAGGAAAGACATCCTTAAAAATGATAGCAGTCTGAAGCATTAAATAAGTTGAATTCCACCTTGTTTTGCAATCTAAAGCCAACTTCTTGCCACATTCAATTCTCAACTGTCTAGCTGCCTCTAGAAACTTTTCTTCCCTTTTTGGAGTGGTTGACCAATAAGCAACACTATTCCGAATTCTTTCAATACCATCACCTATAACTTCCAACCCATCCTTAACAATCAAATTTAAAATATGCGCAGAACATCTCATGTGGAAAAAATCACCCCCTAGCATCATGGTGCCTAGCTCTAGTTTGCTTTTCAAAAAAGTGATCATGCTATCATTGGTTGAACAATTATCTACGGTTAATGCAGATAACTTTCTATCCAAATTTCAATCCATCATACAATCCATTAATGCATCACAAAGAACTTCAGCAGTATGAGGGCATGGCACATAAACGAACCTAGCAAGAAATATGCAATAATGTAGAACATATTAATTAATAAATGCCCAAATGCAAATAGAAAAAATATGTTTACTAATAGAAAAACATGTTTACCTAATAATACGACTTTGCAATGCCCAATTGTCATCAATGAAATGTGATGTGATAGCCATAAACCCCCTATTTTGATTACTAGCAGTCCACATATCAGTAGTAATTGCAATCCTACTTTTGTTCCTCTCCAACAATTTCATCGTCTTCACCCTTTCATAATCATAAATCTTCAAGATATCACTTTTTATGGTATTTCTAGAAACTACCTTGAACTGTGGTTGGATAACACCCATCATCATTCTAAAACCATAATGTTCAACCATTGAAAAGGGGTACTCATGCAATATAATTGCTTTTGCAACGGCTTCTCTTGCAAGCTCTTGGTCGAACCCAGAAGCACTAAAAGCAATCGACTCAGTCGATGTGGAAGCACTCAATATAGATTGTCGTATGTCCACTTGACTACCCCTCTTCCTTAGACATCTTTTACTATGGTCAATTAAATGACTTGTGCCATTCCTAGTCTCCCCTCCAAGCAAAGTTCCACAATAATTGCATTTAGCTTTATCTAAACCATTAATGGTAATCAATGTAAAATGATTCCATACTGCAGATGTAAACTTTCTTTTTCTTGTTGGTGGTAGTGGTGGTAGATGAACATTACTATTATCAGTATTGTTTCAACATAGGGAGTAGAAACATCATGAGTGGGATTTGATTGTACCTCGGGTGATGGTAAGGAATTCAAACTCACAGGTGTTTGAGGAGAGTCATTACCATGGCCATCCCGATCAAAAAAGGTAGATTGTTGAGTTTCAATTGACCTGGGGCGATCTTCTGCCATATTCTATACATCAAGAAAACAAAAAAAACATTAGAGCTAAGACTATAAGAGTAGAAAAGGTAGTGATGTAGTAGAAGGCAGGGAAACTCATTAGAAAATAAATGCAAACAATAAATCAAATATACTAAAAGGCAGGGGAACTCAATATGTTTTGTTGTTAACATTGTGTTTTGGCAATTTAACGTCTTAGTGCCATCAATGTGCCACATATAACCTACATATGCTCACTGAACCACCTCAAATGTCACAATCATCACCATACTCCCACCGAAGCTATTCTAATTTCTAATAAGAACCCAAGAATGCTAATAGAAATAGCAACTAACTAAGACATTAGACTAATAGATCTTCATGTGAGAATATTTAAATGGCAAACAAGTCCAAGACCAAATTTCATAAGACTATAACACAAAGTCACAAACTATACATTTTGGGCCAAAATTTTGGAATAAAATGGTTTGGTCATATATAATAATAATAATTAAGGCATGAAAACCTTAATACTAAGTATCTAATTTCCAAAAAAAAAAAAAAAAAGCATGAAAACAATAATCAGTTCAAATTAACCATGCAAAGAAACTAATTAGATACTTAGAATACTGAAATTAAGAGCATCTGAAATTGCAGGATGATATTAAGAGCATCTGAAATTGCAGAATGATATTAAATTGCAGGATGATATTAAGTTGCAGGATGATATTAAGAGCATCTCAAATTGCAGGATGATATTAGCAAATTAACCTGCCATTCAAATTAACCATTATTAAGGGCATTAAGAAAAGGTGTGCTGAAGGCTGAAGCTCGTCTAGCTAATGGTCCCTGAATTCAGATGATATCTTGTCATGGTATTATTTTTTTTGTCAAACAACTTAGTTTCTTTACCCCTTACATCATTATTTTTCTATGGGTAGCTAGCTTTTGGTGACCTTTTGTTTTGAATGTAAAATTAACTATTAATCAAACATCCTATTGAGATATGAAAGGTACCATGTTAACAAATAGCATTACAGGTTGCAGACTTGCAGTTTGCTATAAAAACATATAGCATTGGGGACTTGCAGTTTGCTATAAAAGCATTGGGGACTTGCAGTTTGCTATAAAAACAGATAGCATTGCAGACTTGCAGTTTGGATGTTAACAAATTGCTATAAAAACAAATTGCCAAAACACATGCTACAAAAAAACATATTGAGTTCAAATCAAATTAGAACAAGAGGTGGAACAAATAGAAACAAATCCAAATGAATCGAATCCAAATGAATCAAAAACCAGCAAATCATATAAAATAAAAACAAATCCAAATGAATCAAAACATTGGATGCAATTAAGGAAAATATCAAGTTAGAACAAGAACTTAGAATACATGGAACTCGATTGAACATGGAACTTAGAATAAACAAATTTGCTGAGATTTGCTGAAATGAAGATAACCCTAAACAAATGAAAATCAAGCCCCAAATCATGGTGAAAACTGAAAATTGCATAAACGATTTAAGAGGATTACAAGAAAACCCTAAACAATTTAATAGGATTGCAAAAATATTAGAAGATTGGAAGAAGAATACACAAAACCCTAAAACAAATTTGAAATTAGCAGAAACACGAGGAAGAGAGGAGCCATACCTTCCTGAAGAGGTGGAAAACAGGAAGAGAGGAGTCTGGAGGTGGAACCGTGGAAGAGCTCAAGAGGTGGAAGAGATCAACAGCGTGTGCGTGGTGCGTGGTGCGTGGTGCGTCTGCGTCTCCTTCTTTCTTCTTTCTTCTTTGAGTTTCTTCTTTGAGATCAAGAGGTGGAACTTGGAAGAGTCTGCTGTGTCTCCTTCTTTCTTCTTTCTTCTTTGAGTTTCTTCTTTGAGATCAAGAGGAAGAGGTGGAACTTGGAAGAGTTTGCTGTGTCTCCTTCTTTCTTCTTTCTTCTTTGAGTTTCTTATTTCTTTCTTCTCTGCGTCTGCGCCTCCTTCTTTGAGTTTCTCTGCGAGTTTCAGTTTCTTCATTGAGTTTGAGAGGTCGGATTTCATTTGATTTCTCTGAGTTGCTCTGTGAATTTTGTGTCTCGAGGTGAAGAGAGGCCAGGTCGTCAGTAGATGTAGATGTCTGAGTTTCTTCTTTCTTTCTTTCTTCTCTGCGTCTCCTTCTTTCTTCTTTGAGTTTCTATGCGAGTTTCAGACTTTCAGTTTCTTCTTTGAGTTTGAGAGGTCGACTGTGTCTGTGAATTTTGTGTCTCGAGGACAGGTCAGTAGATGTAGATTAGTGATTCAGTAGTAGATGTGAGATGTCATTGTGTCAACGGATTTGAGGTTTGTTAGGTTTTAGTTTTAGGTTTTTTTTTTTAAATGGTTTGATAGGGGTATTATAGTAATTTGAATAGTATAAACGGATATCCGCGGGTGCTGCGGGGCGGATATGGTCAAATCCGTATCCGCCCGAATAGTGAACAGATATTTTTTGGATATCCGAAACCACTCGAAAATCCATTCAACTATAACCAAAACCGCCCCAAACGGATTGGGTGGGGCGGATATCCGTAAAAATCCGCCCCACTGCCATCCCTAATGTGATTCTTTCGGTCTTGAAAAATGTATAGTTTCTTTCTCAGCGCATTCATTCCGCTAATACTTTAAAACATTCACATACATTGAGGTAACGTATATCAGCAATTCAGACCTAGACCCACAAACCTGTTTCCGGGGGTGATCTGTACTCCAAAGCTAGATCCCAAACCTCAAATACTTTTCAAGTTTGAAGGCCTCTGTTTCACTAAAAGTAACAGGAGTGTTGTGACCGGACTATGAGCCTACCGAAGGCACCCTAACACCGTAGGTTTTGAGAATTGAAATGCAATTTCCGTGCTGGAGAGATGCTAAACTATTCCAATTCCAATGCTACTTTTCTAACTATTTTCTCTTACCTCATTTCTTAAACACCGTATTTGATTTGATTGATTGTGGCTTACACACTCATTCATAAACAAACACAAAGTAGTCTAAAAAGAAAGGAACGACTAACAGTCCTCTTGGAGCCCACAATCACGTGGCACTCTTCGTTAACAAAAATGATGCAAAGTCAAAATTGATCGACCAAATGGAAAGAAAGGTATCAACTGAATGTAACCAGCCTTCATATTGACCTAAATATCAGTTGCACCCTCCTCCCTCCCTCGCTGATAGTTAGAAGGGCTCTCAGAATTCATATTTGCAAACACAATTATTCATCAAATCAAAATTCTTCCCACCTACCCATCTTGTATAAATTTCAGCGCAGTGTCATAAATAGACATTTTGAGCCAAAAAAGGGGCATTTATGACATATAATTGTACTATATTACATCGATCTACCACCATTGATTACATTACATTCCCTTGTTTCTTGCTTCCAGTCAGCGCTGTCTCGTTACCATTTTAATTAAAACTCTCTCTTTTATTCTCTTCTTTTCTCTCTCCGACTCTGAAAAAGCCCAAGACGCCTCTGCAGAATTATTCAAAATGCAGGTGAGATTTTCAAACCCTAGCTACTTCTTCTTATACTCAAATCACTTTGTTTACAACAATGTCGTCTCATCTCATTCATTCACCAGTGTGTGTTTGTATTGCAGACAAGAACAGTTGAAGTAGGCAATGTTTCAGATCTAGCGGGGCAGAGAGAAATTCAAGAGTTCTTCTCCTTCTCTGGAGAGATTGAACACATCCAGATCCAGTAGATTTCTCTTTTCTTGATTCATTCAACTTCTTTCTTGTCTTGTGTTTTGGATCAACTTCTTGAGGTTTCAGATTTTGACTTGTTTTTGTTCTAATTCTTGCAGTGGTGCTGGAAGATCGAAAGTTGCATTCGTCACTTTCAAGGATCCTAAAGCGCTCGAGATTGCCTTGTTGTTATCGGTACCTATTTTTCTTCACTTTCTTGTTTCTTTCTTTACTTCAATCTTCATATGCTTGGTCCTTTTTGGTTAGAAACATTGAAATTTTTTAGTCCGAAATCTTCAACTCAAGTCTGAAACTTGATATCAGATTCTTAGAACAGTGTCTGGAGCCATTGGAATTGAATCTTTTCTGTTGATTTTAGCAAATTGGCTCCCTAGAATTATTCATGTGCAATACAGAAGAATCATTACAGAGTTTCTAGTCCCAGCCTAGGATTTGACCAACGGATTTAGGCATAGATGGTCACTAATCAGATAAATTATTCTGGATTTAGGTACATGTAAGGTAGATTTTTCTTATGTGTGGCGATGAATCAAGGTCTTTTGTGAGTTTAAATATAAGTAGATTATGATGTTTTTTCACAAATAAGTTCACCATTTCATATGGGGAATTAGAAATATTTGCCTTGTTAAAGCTCGAATAGTGTGAACGTGATAGTGAGAAGCAATGTTTTATTGCAGTTACAAGCCGTGTATCAAGGAAGAAATGCACTAAAAAGTATTTTATTATTATTTTTAAAAAATTATTGGGAAATTCAGTATATCGATTTGTTGCACGAGGAATTGAATATAACATAACATGTCCTGTTTCATATGCCTAAGAAGTTTGCTGTCACCGTTGAATGGATGGTTAGAGATAGACTTTTGTGGCGCGGTAATGAGGTAAACAGAGGATTTCATACCTTGAATTGGGGCCTTGGTTTTCTTGCAGAATAGTTTGGTGTTCCCGGCATTATACGCTTGAATCTCTTAAATGAGACTCTCCTTGGGAAATGGTTGTAGCCTTGGGGATTTGTTTCAAAAGAAAGTGGTATTTGGAAAGATGTCATCCGAGTCTGGATGGTGGGGATTCTTCATGGCACATGGAGATGCATCCCCAATTTTATGGATTTTTTTTTTGGGATGGTGGGGAAGCATCAAAGGATAAGTTGATGTTTGGGTTGGCATGGAAGGCTTTCAATCCCATTTCCCAAGGCTATATTCTTTTTGTGTTTAAAGAGTGGTTTGGTGAGGGATATGGCCTTGTAGGTGTATGACCCCATCTCTTCAGACTTTCATTTTCGAAGAAAGGATAAAAGTGGATGGGAAGTGAAAAAAAAAAAAAAGAAGCAAAAAATACAAAAATGGAAAATAGTAATTAATACAAAAAATTGGCTTCCATCCCGATGGTACAATACAGGGGATGTATCATGCAATACATGTGATACACTGAGAACGTATTACACGATAAACCCAGTACTTATGGAAATATGTACAAGTCCAATATGTCTTGATTCTGTTTAGCACGTTATGAGAAACATTATATGGGTGTATGATACGTCTAACACTACTTCCGGCTTTACATGGTTAGGTGGAAGAGGACAACCCACTGAAATATGATCTTTGGGCCTTGCTTGCCATATGAGTTATCTACTTGAAATATCTTGGATTCATGTTGTTCTTCAGTTTCAGAAGCGAAAAAAATGTGATAGGTTTTAGGTCTCTTCAACTAACATTTTCTACTAAAGTTCTTTGCTTGCTCTTTTTGCTTAAATTGTGTTACATATTGGTAAACTCTTTATACTAATATTTAAAAAAATTATTGTCACCGATAAAAGAAAAGGAGTATGATTAAATCCATGAGAACAAAAGAGGAATATCTTAACTTCGGTTTCTTAAGGGAAAGCTGAGAAAACAAAACCCCCCATTACACTCCAAATAGATATCTAATAGACTCCAGCACCCCAAAACAATGGCTATGGACACTTTGTACACCCCCATCCTAAACCATTTGATTATAACATTGATAATATTCATTGCATTCATCCCTTCTCAGCATAGTATACATTATTATCGTCCAAAAGATTAGCACATTCCCATTGGAGTGTTTTCCTCCCTCACCAGATCCATTTAGCTTCTTTATCACCATCCTTCCTCCGTTACATCGCTGATTGCCTTCTTCCGCATACTGGACCTTCCTTAAATTGGCAATAGAGTCATCCAAGCCAAGGCCTCTTGGGTATAGTGGCCTCCACCCAACTAAAAATCCACACCTTCTTGTTGTGCTAAAGGCTACAGTTATCTTTTACTGGTAATGTGCGTAAAACCACCAACCATCTCCTTTAATGAAAATCTGAGAGACTCATAAAATCTTACTCCATAAGAAGTATTTACCTTTTCTGTTATGCTATATTTCCCTAAGTCAATAAAGTAATCTTTCCCTTCTCTGTTATGATTCATGCAGGGAGCAACAATAGTAGATCAGATTGTGAGTATATCTCCTGTTGAAAACTACAATCCTGTGATTGAGGTATGGGTAAACTACATTCTAATTTTGTAGATAATTTTCAAGTCATTCTTAGAGTAATTCTCATAATATGCAATGCATGCATGCAGGAGCAAAGGATGATGGAAAGTGCTGCAAGTGTG
Organism: Berberis thunbergii; assembly: GCA_003290165.1. Lineage (NCBI taxonomy): Eukaryota > Viridiplantae > Streptophyta > Magnoliopsida > Ranunculales > Berberidaceae > Berberis > Berberis thunbergii. Next base: position 4,209 of record QNQO01002585.1, on the reverse strand, counting down.
GCCCATAGTGAGAATACTGCAGATGGTCTTGAGGTGCCAACAAACTTTATACTCGTTAGTGTTTTAAAATTAATTTCACTCTATGATTATATGTACGGTACACTCATAAGCCGCTTGTTCGGTTCAGAAGTGGTACAACAGTACAATAATCATGTTTTTATTTGATGGGCAGAAGTTTGAACTGCTCCAAATGCGGGAGGCCATGTCTCGTCTCTGATTGGGAAATGGGTCTGGGAGAGATTGCTCCATGCTCTAGCATGGGTTGTTTGGAGCGAAAGGAACAATAGGATATTTAAAGGAGTTTCCAATGGTGTACATGATTAAGGTCACTTCGTGGGTTTGGGGACATACTTGGGTATATTCAAGGACGCTCACTTCTCTTCTTGAATGTCTGACTTCTCCTCTTTTATGTTTGACTGGGGAGAGTTAGTGCGAAAGCCAATGGCATGACAGCTCAACGGTTAGAGCCTGGCGGATGGTACCACTAGGTCATGAGTTCAAACCCATCTTGCGACATCTTTATGGGTTCTGGGATCCTATGAAAAACCTTGCTTGCCTTTCAAAAAAAAAAAAAAAAGAGTTAGTGCAAAATGCAAATACTTAACATACATGACGTAAATGTATACCTTTTGACTTAATTCAAATCATATTGCTGATTTAAAAAAAGATGATCAATTTGATGGACCTCACCTGTTTTGTTTGTTTAACCAAAAATCCTACCCACTGATTGAGAGGGTAAAAAGGTCAAGCTTGGTAATAGTAATAATGTATTGATTTATATACCAGTCGCAACCTTTGCATTTTTCTCGGGACTATGGCTAATTGCATGTTCCAAAATTTCTAGCAAAAGTATTGTACCATTCGCTTTGCTTTCCATGTAATATGTAGTTGAAATACCTTTTTTTTGCAGAACAAAAATAACTCTCCAATCAATGGACGCGTATATGTGAGTAAAGCGCAAGAAACTGTTACAAATATACTGGCAAAGGGGTCATCTATTGGACAAGAATGCCATTAACAAGGCTAAAGCCTTTGATGAAAAACATCAGTTGACCAGCCAATGCATCTGCCAAGGTCATTTCTTTGACAGGAGGGTTGGGCTTTCAGAAAAAGTAACTGTCGGCATTTCAGTTGTTAATGAGAAGGTGAAGTCTGTAGATCAGAGATTGCAGGTTTCAGATAAAACGATGGCCAGCATTAATTGCAGCAGAAAGAAAATTGAATGATACAGGTTCTGCTGTCAAAACGAGCAGGTAGGTGCTTTCTTCATCTTTTATTTTTTGACACTCGTTATTTTGCATCACACGCTTCCATGCTTTCTAATGTCTTGTGATGGATTTGACAATCCCACTATTCATATTCAGTTCAAATATAAATCATACAATTTAGCCGTTTTCTCAAGTACATCTATGCAATGATACTAAGGTACATGTGTGAAAACTATTTGAAAACACTATGAATCTTTGGATATCAAATTAAAGAATGAATTCTAACATTCAAGATGATTGTATTCATGTGTCATTATGCAATGCGTGTAGGGATTTTTCAGTAGAAAAATTTGTAAGCTATTGCTTAGATGAGTTTGAAATTGTGTTTGGCGATTTAGCCCAGTCTTTTCATGATGGGCTTTGGTCTAGAATTGGAAATGAAGTGGACTGAATACGAATTTTGACATTATTGACTTGGAAAATGATGTTTATTTGGTAGGGAGGGCCTATAGGGTGAAATGTAATCTTTCTGTTTGTTCTTAAAAGGACTATGCTTCTAGTTGTGCTTTTTATTTTAGGAAGTTAGGAGTGGTGAAATAATTGTGTAGTATTGTAAGTGTAATATGATCTTCACTTAAGGTAAACGTTGCCAACTTGATGAATCATTTAAAAGTTCTAATTAGTGGATTGATGGATCTTGTGTAGAATCTGGTGAGGTTAATGGGGGCTATTGATTACTTGAGGCTTCATTTCATATTAGCTACTTTAAGTTTGGTCTCACTTTATAATCCTATTTGATACTCGGGTAGTTTTGGAGACAATCAAGGATATGATTTGGAAATCTTCAGCTTCTTTCAGTACCTCTGGAATTAAGTCTTAGTGTCGCTCCTTATGCAATATTTTTATGGAAGGGAAAACCAGAGGTGGATGAAAAATAGATCAGGTATCTTATCATGGATTTCTGGCTACTATATGGTATTCGAGATTCAGCAAATGCATTTCTAAAATCTAAAGGATGATTCTACTGGATAAAGTTTTTGTATCCTTCCTAAGAGCAATGCAGATCTATCATAGTGCACTTTTGTGTCAGTTGATAAGTCAATAATCAATATATTACTTTCACAAAAAAATTAATTAATAATTGAGTGGGGGATATCAAAGATTTTCCATTTCTTTGGAAATTGTATTTTTCTTGTTTGGTTCTTATTTTCCTTTGCTTTCTCCAAACCCTACACAGCATATGGTAATTCTCCTGATTGATTGATGCATGATTGCACGGTTATGACAAATTATGTGTGCCTCTTTTATTTTCACCGTATTCGCTGAAACTGTAGTCATATTTTGTTTCTTTACTGTCTGGTCGGGTTGCAAGGCAAATGACTGTATCTTCCTTGGACAGTGATAATAAAATATGCTTTTGTGATTGCACAGGTATGTAACTGCTGGAGCAGCATGGTTTAGTGGTGCTTTCAACAAGGTAGCAAAGGTTGGCCAGGTCGCGGGTACAAAAACTAGGGAAAGGTTCCAGTTAGCCGTGTCGAACTTGATTGCTAAAGTAAGTTGTCACCTACTTAAAAAGATCATTTGTTCTGTATTTGCAGGTTGGCGTCAAGCTTAGGAAACCAAACTTATAAAAGTATGTTCCATAACTTACAAGTGAAAGTAATTTATAGTCTAAACAATGTGGGACCACTTATTTTGAAAATTTGATTTTCTTACCTAGAGAAATAATTTTCTAGGCGGTGGTTAATAATACGTACTTTTCTCCCGATTAAACTGACACATGCTTTAGTAACTTGGTAGCAATGGGCCTTGTCCCATTTTTCTTTTATCCCTAGAGAGACTTCTCTGCAGTTAAGGAAAATTGGGTTGTGCAGCTGAAAATATGATTTTCTGAAAATAAACAAACTCTCAATGAAAGGTTACCAAATGATTTTACAGCTTCCTATTTATTGCATTGTTAGATAAAGGGTAATCATTAATCTAGTGGTGATAATATTTACCTATTTGGTGTTCTTACTTGGTTAATGATGGGTCCATGTCAAAACTATCATGTACATATTTGTCTTTTACTCAAACCCCGTAGACGACTTTTCTTTGAACTTTTTTGATACATCCCAAGGCCAAGATTCATTTCTTATGTATTTAAATATATGGATAATCACTATACTTGGTGTCTTATGTGAAAACAATCATGTTTGTAGGATTCTCCGATTGCTGCATAACACATTTCAGCCTAAGAAATGGATCTATCTCTCAGAAGGATTCTGATCAGCATTGCAGTGGTGAACACAGTTGATGTTTGAAGGTTGCCATAATGTGCTATTGGATTGTGTTGTTGTGTGATGATGTGATGATGTGATGCTGTGTGCCGTTGGGTACTTAATTCATTCTATTATTTGTTCCTAGGTCAGATGTTCATTACCTTTTTCTCTCATTTAGGGTTTTGATGTGTTCTATATTGTAGTTTTTTCTTTTTTGTTGAAGGAATTTGTAACCAATGACTGTTGCTTACTTTGCAACGACATTTGAGACTGGCCTAGTTGGCTTCATACAACAATTACTGGACCCTAGTGTGGCTGAATTATTAGCGTTTCCATTGGAGTTGCATCCACCATGCCGACTGTGCTCAGTTTGATAACTGCAGAAGTAAAATATTATTTGATAGACTGAGAGCACGTTGAAAACTAGCACATATCATCATTGATTTTTTTTTTATTAAACTCCCTATGCTTCCTCAGCAGCATAGCAGAATTTGAAACTCATTCAGTATACTTTTTTTAGAATGGTTTAATTCTACAAATGGGTAATAACAACTACCACGTCGATGGCAATGATCTACCAATACAACCACAACACCACTATCATTGACACTTACCTCTATACGCTGCCATCAATGCTACTACATCCACCACCTGCATGACCACCGCAGCAGCATCCATAATACTCAAATGCGGAACCTGTCAGCTTAAATCTGCCTTCACCACCACTACCTTCCACC